>JAOSBO010083545.1:0-27288 GCA_027563915.1 Erythroxylum rotundifolium | reverse complement strand
AAAATCAATAATTTCGTGTATTTGTATGCCACATTATGCATAAACATGAGTTATGCTTCCTAATTTCTCAATAATCTCTAATAATTGCCATTTTAACCCTAATTCAAATGATAGGATGTTACAATTCTCCCCTCCTAACAAACTTAGGAAACCCATACCTTTTTTTGCTCTTGAGTTTCTCAAGGTAGACCGTGCAGTTCCTCTTCTAATGGCTCTTCTCACTGCAATGGAAACACTTTCCAATTGTGTCCTTTTTGGCCCTCTTTTTCATAGGTTGGGCCTTGACCCCTGTTTGGCCTTCCGTTTCTTTGCACTCTTCTTCTTTTGCTTGCCCTTATCACTGGGCTTAGAAGAAGATGGCACATTAGTCTCTGACCAATTGGCCCTGGTATTTAATATCTCCTCCATGTTCTAGAGGGTATTCATCAACTCACTCAAGGTGTAATCCTTGGTGTTGAGATCATAGTCAAACTCAAATTACTAAAAAGAAGAGTTTAGGTTGTTAATGATCATGATCATCTTCGTTTCCACCTCTATGTCTGCTCCAAGCATTTCAGCCCTAGTAACTGTAGAGATTACCTTAAGTATGTAATCCTACACTGGTTCACCAGGATTTTATCTGAGATTATGAAATGTTTGGATACCTTTCACCCTCATAGACTTGGTCCTCACACCAAACATCTCATATAGGTGACGGACCATTGCATCGACATTTTGCATGCCTACAAGTTGCTTCTGCAACATTGCATTGATAGAAGCCTGAATATAGCACTTAATAGTCTTACCAGCATTCTACCGTTGCTTATATCGCTGGACTTGTTTAAGAGTTGATTTGTCACCTAGAGGTGTAGCCTTATTGTTCATTAAAAACCATAAAATTCGTTCATATTAGAGAGCGATGTCAAGGTTACATCTCCACTCATTAAATTTCTTTTCATTTTCCAATTTGTTATTAGTCAACAACATTGTGAGTGGATTCATATTATGGTGATTATGTCTGAAAATATAAATTATTAAAGAATCAGCATACTAGTAAAAAAAATCGAAACTTTGCATAAAATCATGATATGACGGATTTAACAAAACTTTAAAAAGCACGATGGTTATTTTTCTTATTTGTAACAGACTAAGTGACGGTGGGCCAACTTATCCTCTAAAAGAAAAAACTAGGACCCTCCCACTCAAAAAACTACCAAGCGTCTTGATGCTTAGCTCTTTGAGAAGCGTTATAATTTGGTCCAAAATTTTATCAATAGAGTTATGGTGGGTAGGTTATTAATAAACCATATTGAGTGTGCAACCATTTGATTTATCCACTAAAGGTACTTGCAAATCATGCCTCGGTGGGAGGTCATATTTGCTACCAATAAGTAGACTTATCCTTTAGGAGATCCAAACCATGCAAGATCTAGGATTTATGTCCTCCGGGGGGGAGTAACACTTCACCACATGCAAATGGGCCATCGCATGGAGACCGTGGACTCTCACATGAGCATTCTTTTCCACTCAATCTTTTTTGGTCTTTAAGTTTTAACAAATAGCATCTTATCTAGATGCAGTTTTTTAACCATCCTATATCGTTTTATTATATATTTCATACATAATGAATGCATGGCAAAGCCTGGGGTTAGCAATTTTTATAAATTGCATACAATCATATAATATCACAAATTATTTGCATCCATTCATCTCATGAATTAAATAGCTACTTTCGGTTGTCCATTTTAGAAAGTTAAGAGAAAATCACAAGGCCTTTTGGCTCAAAAAAAAGCTTCTTGTACTTAGATCTTCCGCTTCGAACTCTTTGCTCATACGACCCGGTCTATTTGGTAAAAAAAATTTAATGATATTTTATTTATTTTTTATTAATAATTTTTCAAATTTGAAAATAGTAAAACAAAATTTCCAGTGCTTGAAAATTCAAGAATTAACAAAATTTAATCAAAATAAAATATGCCATTAACACAATATAAAAACTAAAAACTTTTACCTATTCTTTTCTTCAATCCATGGCTACTACGTCTTCAAAATTATAGAATTTTCTATAGTAACAAAAAATGAAAAACAAAAAATTAAGACAAGGAGGAAACATGGCAATGATAGGCCACCCTCCTTGTTACAAAACAAACGAAGAAAGCTTACAAGGGAAATCGATTTTCTATAGACAATCAAAATTGCAAGCCAAAATATACATAATATATATTTTATTATATAAAAAAATGCAGCATACATAATTTAATTGCCAACCTATGCAACATATAGCAACGGAATCATGCATAATAAAACTAGCTCTGATACTAGTTGTTGGATAGAAAATAGGTTCATGCTTGGTTTGGCTAAACAGTAGATTTCAAAATCTTTTCTAAAATCAAAACACAACAAAAGCATAAACACCAAATCAACATGCTTTTAATCCATACATAATACGACATAAAGAAAATAAATATAATAAGAACATGATCGCAATATTAATGACTCATGCTGCAGCTTTGACTCCTAGTTGTTGCATCCTCAACCAATCCGATCTACCGTTTGTTCTCTTTGGACAACTTATTTAACAAGATCCTATAGTGGGAAAGGAGAAGAAAAACAAATAGAGGTTGTTTTCCTTGTTATAGCCGATCGTTTAGAGAGCTAAAGGAGAGAAAAAAATCACGCACCATTCATTTGGAAAAAAAGATAAAAATGAAATATGCAAAATCAAATTCTACAAAACTAGGAAAATTTTTTGGGAGAGAGTGTAGAGCAAAAGCAAAATGCATACATTCATTTAGAAAGGAATTCCAAGTGATATGTCCATTTTACATGATTAAAATAAGCCATCAAACCATTCAATAATGATGAGCATTACCGAATGTTTTGGGAGTGAGTGGAGAGAGCAAAATGATGCACCCCCTCATTCTTTAGTGATAAAAGGGTTGCATCTCCTTGCCTACAACACTTTCATTCCTTAATAAAAAACATAACCGAATCCTACATCTTTGTAGAATTCTGTTTTGTCTTTTTTAAATTTAAGTCAATTAATGAAATTAATTAAATCAAAATCCATCCCAATATTAAATGTTCCTTGGGCTTATAATTAAGAACTAATTAGTGTAAGCCCAACATTTAATTGGGGGCTTAAGACAATTTAATTAACTCTTAACTAAATTGTTCTGGTCTTATTAGCCCGAATTCAATTCGTCCGTTTCTCTCTAAACTATCTCATTTTCTTTTCGATAAACTTCATTTATTTTCCTTACTTTCCTTGATAACCTTCTTAGAAGCCAAGTAGGGAATCTAATTAGACTTAAATAATTCAAGCTCCAATAAGCCGAGATTTAATTTAATCTCATTGGAATTAATTCCAACTTATTAACCAAATGTCATTCCACTAAAGCTAATCGGCAAACTATTGAATTACTTAAAATTATGAGAAATTGTGTTTCAAATTTATTAATTCGATTTCTAATTACAAACTCTATTATGAACCATATTATAGCCATTTGCACAATAAACAGTAAAATTACCATTTTGTCCTTATGTTGATTTTACCTTCTAAATCTCCCGTTTCACTCTTTATGGTGATTATTGCACGAGATCTAATCTTGGTATTAAGAATTGATGGGTAGCTAGTCTTTGAAACTACTAGCGCTAGTTTAATCACCAATCTCCGTAAAACATCTAGAAGTGATGTTATCACTATAAACTCTTTATTTGAGTGAATGTTCCCTGATGCATATTTCAATTAATAATTCCAACATCCAGACACTTGATTGATACCCTGTAAAATTCCATTCTGATCATGTCAAGAATTATAACGAAACACACATGAGTTCACCACTCATGAAGATTGTGATTTTTAATAAACAAATGTTAAGGTGTATGTTCAAAGGTTAAAGTAACAAACTATTTTATTCTTTAAAAACAAATGCAATTCCATATTGATTTAATAGTGCCATTAGTGATAGTCAACTACTATCATGATTTGAAACTCATCATTCCCTTGAAGTAAACTCCTTTACTTACACAGAGGGAAATTGCAACACTACAGTCGAAACCATAATCAAGAGGCCAACTTGATTATTCGACTGGGAATTAATTGATTAAGATTCTAATAATATACATGTTTCCTATACATCTCCATATATATGTATATTACTTGCAAAGGAACCTTGGTACCTTATGATTAGTTATATTATGCTCATACAAATAAAGCCACATTCTTTTGTTTTATTAATAATAAATATTTTCATTATAATATTGTAACTAGAAGAAAATTAAGTTATATGTAAATATACTTACTTTCCAAGGCACTTTATTTACCTAACCCTAACATTGTTGTTGAGATTGCTCTTGAGTGGACTTAAAAGTCCAAAAGTTATGGTAGAGTTTTAATGTGAATCTTGCATTTAAAACTGTTTTAAATGTGTTTTAATTGACTTTTGGGATTTTCAAAATACAGTCATTGTGTTGTTCAAATGTTTTTAAGGATATTTAGTTAGCCTTGCATAGTCGGGTTAAGGGTACCGTGAGTATCTTTAACTCAGGTATATGGCGACTATAATGTGCCCAATATGGTTCTTGGTCATGACACACCTAACCCTCCTCTAACATCTAACTTTTTATTCTTACATGCCCAATGATACGTATGAATTGCATTATGTTTTATGTTTTAGTTTGATATGTATTTAAGTGTTAACTTAATTGTTTAGTATCTGTTTAGGTTAGAATTGTGTTAGTTTGTTAATTAATTTTGTTTAAGTGTTTTTATGGGTTAGTTAAGTCTTTGAGCTTAATCATTATGTCTTTGAGGTATCTTGATGTGTTTGTTCAATATTAATGACTGGAGAAGTTTTGGAGATATTCGGGCTGAAACAATGACCCATGATCATGGCCCAACAGGCCACGATCATGAAAGAAACACTAGAGTTAGCCCACAATCATGGCCCATATGCAACAATCCTAGTGGAAGCCCAAGGCATGGCCCATGATCATAGCCTGATTGCCACGATCGTTCCAAAAGGCTTAAATGTGGCCCACGTTCGTGCCTTATAGGGCCATGATCATGGCCTTCGTCTGGTAGATGCATAGGCACTTAGAAATGTCAAGTTTCAAGGGAGTTATTGGACCTTTTGGTTAAAAACCCTAGGGCTGTCCAAAACACAAAAAATATATAAGGAACGAGAGAAAAGATAAGGAGCTTTTATTAGAGTAGTGTTCTAAAGGCAATCACCTTTAGCATTTTTGTACAAACTTTATTTTGATTAACAAAGCAAAAAACAAATTTCATTAATTTGATGTTCATTTATATATAAATTGAAGTTGGTCTTAAATTGAATTAATGAAGCCCGTGATACAAAACATAACATTAAGGAAATCATGATGAGATGATGATAATGAGATTCCTATCATGTGCAATTATATTAGTATCTAAATAGTTCCTAGTCTTAGGATTAACAAGGCAGGAGATTATTAATCCAGATAGACTAGCACATGTTATACTCCTTGATTTAATCAAGCAATGGATCTCACATTCTATATGTAGATGCTTACTAGGGGTAGTAAGTACATCGGATGACCCCGCTATGAGATTATCAGATGGATGATCTATCGAGCGTCAATGTCGAGTCTCATCACAGTAATGGCGCAAACATATTAGACTTGAGGTGCTCAAGGATACCATAGAAACTAATCCTGTACTTTGACATCATTCCTTGCTACTTCAAGAAGAGGTCACGCTTAGGGTTGTGATTAGGTATGGCTAATGGTATTCGAAGGTAATTAGGTAGTCAACATACAATTCACCACTTCTGATAGAAGGAGATGATGCCTATGGCCACTTGTCGGGGTAATTAATTAGGAGTCTCCGGTCAGAGTAGTTTTATGTCATGAAGAGAGTCTTCAATGACATGTAGAGTAATGAGATTCTAGGACAAGAACTTACATGACTTAGGCTATATGTGACGTAGTCAGTCTAGAGGGAGTTGACACATAGCCCATATTCTGAACCAAGTAAGGTATGGTATGGTGAAAGGAAGAATTGCATGGTAATTGTCTATGCAAAGGTTCATAAATCAAAGAATTAACTGTCGAAGAGTTTGTATATTAATCCACTTATATTCTGGTAAATTGGCATCATGAAACCTTTTATGATTTACTTAAATTAAGAGTTATTCAAGTAGCATGAATCAATCAATGATTGCCTCGAATTAAGAGTTAATTGAAGTGCTTAAAATAATTAGGAACTTAAGGGTCACACGCATAAAAGATCTGATGAGAAACAAAATGTGTATTGTTACTTTTAAATAGGCCACAATTGTGATTCATAAACCATGATCGTGACCAAATATGAGGCTCGTTTTTAAGTAGGCCATAATCATGACCGAGGCCTTAACTGTTGATATATAAGTGAGTTCTTCCCTTACGTACAATAATTTTTCACAAGTTCTTACGCACTCAAGTGAGAAAGAAAGGGCTCTAGAAGAGTTCTATAGATAAAGAGAAAAGGTCTTGAGTTGTTTTCATGTAATTTATGCAACTGTTACATAAATATGATTGCATGCAAGATATTTTTGATCTATCTCCCATTTGAACATCTATTTGAATTCATCAGGCTTTGTGTTCTAACATCTTTACATACTTCTCCTTCTTCATCTTTGTGTGTTCTTAGGTGATCAAGGAAGGGTTTGGTATTTGTAATATTCCGAACAAGGAGAAGAATCAAGAAAGAAGAAGAAATCAAAAAGTAAAAGGTTTTTAATTCCATGTTCTTTTATATGTCTATGCATGCATGTGTGACCACTCTCGATCCCATGTTTGAATAAAGCGGAAAAAGGGTAGTAATAAGTCATATAGAATCAATGGATTCATGGTACAAACCACGGTGTCGGGGGTTCGAATCCCTCCTCGCCCACAACCGGCCAACTCTAGTTATAAACTCATTACATAGGTTTTTATTTTTTTGGTTATTATCAAAATTCCAATGATTATACAACTCGTCATAGGAGATTTTTTCTGTTTTGAATAGGGACATTTTTTTTGTATCATTTTCAAAAAAGTTAATAAACTGGGTGGATATGTAAAAGAGATTCTTTCTTTTCCATCACTTTGACATGTATAAAAAAAATGATTCTAACTTTTCTAAGTTGTCATGGCGTCAGAATCTAGATTTTGAATCTTCCATTACATTCTTGTGCAAGCTATTCATGTGTTCATGGCAATCTTAGCAACTTTGGCATTAGCCACTTTTAGAGAAACCCTAGAGAGAGTTCATTGAGAGATTGAGAAAAAGAAGAAGGAAGAGAGACGTGGAGAAGAAGCTGACTCGAAGTACTTCCCAGAATAGGAGATTTCTTGATGTTACTGCCTCCATCATCCATTTAGATCTTGTTTCCAGTATATTTTTAATTTTATTAACATATAGAATAGTAATAACCGTTGATAATAGAATTGTGTGAATGTTGAGGATGTCTAAACTCACTATCGGGTTGTTTTTATCTTTGATTTAATAAAAATTTGATTGTTTTATGTTATTTGGATTCATTGTGATTGATTTTTGAGATAGCATAATTTGGTAGTAGATTGAGTGGGTGAATCGAATGAAAAATAATTAAATTGGGCTAACAAGAGTTAGATGATTTAATAAGAATGAGAAATTAATCAAACCAATAATTGTGTAAAGAGAGATCTCATATAGGTTCTTGGTAGTTTATTGGAAAACTTCATATTTAATTAGGGTTTGGATAGGTTGTTAATTGAGAAATTACAATTTTCCATAATCTTATTAGGCTTTATAATTTAAGAGTTGTTGGTTATAACTTCAGACAGAGTAATCAACCTTAAGATCATCTGGGACCAATGATCCAATAATTCATAATCAATTAGCTTAGTGTTAAAGATAGGAAAAAATTCCCTTTTGTTTTAATAGGTATTTCTTTAAGTCGATTCTTGAATATGTGCATTGCAATTGCTAATTTATTAATCTTTTTTTTGATTGGTTCTTGAATTGAATTACTTGAATGAATTGCATTCCTATTTTAGTTTTGTTACATTTTGAATATTACGCATTGTTTTTGCCTTAGATTTTAGGATTAGATTAACCTTCCTTGTGGGATTGACACCTTGGGTACTACACAAATGACTTGTAGGCTTGTGGATTATCGAGATTAAATATCAAAACTTACATATATTAGAAAATCGTTATCAAGTTTTTGGTGCCGTTACCGGGGAGGCGCTTAGTTTAGTTCTATAGTTTAAAGCATTTAGTTAGTTTTTAATTTTTTGTTTTCGTTATTTCTTTCCTACTTTTAAAATCGCACTCTTGTATGAAGATAAGAGTCATAAGAGGTTCAAGTCACGTAACAAAAACCTTAGATTTAGACATCACTCGACTAGAATGAATCATTATAAAAGCTCGACGTGAAAAAGAAGAAGAAATTGTGAAATAAAAAAGGGTTAAAGAATTTTAGCAAAATTCAGACCATAGAGTAAACTAAGGACGTCAGCAATGGAACCTTATGAACTTCATACGACCAATGTTCAATTTTGCTAACCACTAAGTAGCTACCCGTACAAGCAGCATCATTTGAAATCAAACCAGCCTTCCTAAACATGCTTCAATAGAATATACAGTTTTGTGGACTAACAAACAAAGTTCTTAACGCACATATAATGAACTTCCTTGAAAACTACGATACCTTTCAGTACCATCAAATGTCAGAAGATGCATTTTGCATTAGGCTTTTCCCTTTTACCTTTGGAGATAGGGCAAAGGATTGGTATCATTCCCTTAACCTAGCCAATGTCATGATATGGGATTAGCTAGTTAGTGCTTTCTTAGAAAAATATTTTTCCCTAACTAGGACCACTAAGATCATTAAGAAAATTACCAACTTCCAGCAAAGTGATGGGGAATCAATCTATGAGGCATAGGAAAGATATAAGGATTTGCAATAGAAGTTCCCACACCATAACATAAATAACGAATTTTTGTTACAAACATTTTATAATGGATTAATCCTATATATAAGAGGCACAATTGATGCCACTTCTGGGGGATGACTGATGAGAATGATAGTTAATAAAGAGGAAAAGCTAATAGAGGAGATGGGAAGTAATGGCTTCCTATGGACGAATTAGTGGAGTAGATAGACTACTACATTCCATGAACAAAAAGGAATTGTAGTTGTTGATCAAAGGACAAAAATGCAAGCTAAAATAACTTGATGCAATAACTTAACAACGTGAAGGCTTCATCCTTAGCTCCGGTGAAAGCCTTGCAACTTAAGTGTGAACTTTGTGGATAAATGGACAATGATACATTGGATTGTTATTTGATAGAGGAAAGTGATATAGAGCAAGTGAATTATTTGGGAGCTCAATATAGATAAGGAGGGGGCAAAAATCCCTACTTCAATACCTACAACCTTGGGTGGAATAATCACCCTAACTTCTCTTGGACAAACAATATTGGAGGATAGTTAAGACCTCAAGGACAATCAGGCTTCCAACAAGATAAACCAAGCTCAATGGAATATAATTTGGATAAGATTTTAGGTAAAATTATATGCACGGAGGATGCACACAAAAGATTTGAAAGCAAATTTGAGCAAGTCATTAAACCTAGCACTGCACTATCATAGGGCATATTCCTGAGCACACTGATGGTATTCGAGAACATACCCTATGAGCGTGACATGCTAGAATAGTCAAACAATCAAACTCATTGCAAATTTGTCATGCACCTTTTAGGCCCATTTTATTCAAAAAACAATTTCAGTCACAAGTGTTACAAATAATTAACACATCATCATATATTCCTATAATCATCTGCGCCCAACACAAAACATTTCTAGTCATACAATCATTACTCTTTTCAATTCACATAAATGTCGTACAATATTTGTAAAATACAATTTTTTCAAAAATGAAAAAGAAATGTTGTAGAAATATGCAGGTACAACTGATCCCAACCTCTAGCTTTTCCTTAAAAGCAGTGGTTTAACTCCAATTAGTCTGACTAGTGTCTCCTCTGAGCCTGAAAAATATGTTGCAAATTTTGGGGTCAGTTTTGTTGACTCAGTGAGCAGACCATACTCGATGGCTCACTCGATCACATAATAAATCAATTCGTGCTTCAAATTCACAAATATTTCATGTCAGCATACAATACACATCATTTCACCATTAACCATATAGCATCATATAACGCTTTATTCACTTATTCTATATTTCATAATCTGAGCAGGCAAATGGTTCATTTCCATCATTTAAAACACATATATCAATTTTATATACAATGTTTATGAGACTCATTTCTAGTTGTTATTGTTGTGACCAAGTGCCTACAATTGTCCCGTATCCATTGCAGATACCAGGCTCGTCAATAATTTTCCCTTATCTATTAGGGATATAGAGCTCATTATACATAGTTAGCCTTTGGCTCTTAATCACTTTCTAAGCTTTACGCTCTTTTTTGGTGACTAATTTAATCACAATAACCTTTATTTGTTCAAGCATTCATGCAGTGAAATGCATCACATTCACATAGCTATAATTAATCATTAGTGTTCAATTTAGACATTCACATTTTTCATTGGATTGATGTCTGAAATTCAACAATAATTTTGAGAATCACTTATTTTGTCAAATTCATAAACAATGAGCACTTCCATTGATTTTCATGAATCAAATGCCTCAGACATTCAATTTCTAGAATCAACACATTCACATCATATAATAATTCAGTACAGGATTTAAATGAAACAATTAATTAAGAGGAGATAATCTAGGTCGACTCATAGAACGTTCCATATTAACATTAGCTTCCAAGATCCAAAAAAGTATGGATGCACACACATTATTAATTGCACAATCACATAAACATTCAATTTTACAAATATGTGTACGCATAAAGTATAACATATGCTCATATTGACGATCCTAGGTATATTTCCTTTATTCACATCTCAAAACCTATTAACATCTTACAATCGTTCTTTAATACCTAATACACTTTCATTACTTTAATCCCCTCATTCATCAACCACTAGGCTCATTCAAGATCCTATTCAAGCCTAATTACATCATAGGAAAGCATCGATAAGTCAATAATTCCTATATGTACATGATTTTGGACAATGGTCATAACTTTCACTGTGGATGTTAGATTAAGGTCACTCAAACATGGTTTCGAAGAGAACTTCGAGTTTTATAACTTTTGCGAAGACTCTGAAGAGCAATTTTTTAGCGTAAAGGGTCAAAATTGCATATTGATGTAAATGTCCAAAAAATATCTACCCAGCGGGCCTGAATGTCCCTCTAAACAGATATGAATAAAGCTAGGACACTAAAATTCTAGAAAATGTCTGCCCAACAGACATGAAGTCCAGCAAACAGACATTTATTGGCTAATTTCCAGATTTCCCACTCCTATAAGTTATATCTAACACTTCTATGCATATCTTATCATTCCTACTTCAATTTCTCCACATTCTCACCTCCATTCCAATTCAAAATATCACAAAACTCATTGATCAAAATCATATAAATAGAACAGTCATGATTATACATTCTTCAACATTTTAGCACACATTCAACTCCATTGTCACCGTCCTTTTATCTATAAACTATCATCCTAATTCTCCTCATTTCAAGACATTATACTATCACTTTCTTTATCTTTTAATTCACTCTACTTCACCTCTATTTCAATTACTAACCACATTATTACCACCAAAACAGAATATTTTAATATCCACATTCATCATCAAGTTTTTGCAAATCTTTGACTTCATTTCACCTCCAACTTATCATTCTAATTTACCTAATTTCAAGACACCACATTAGTCCTTTCTTTAACCTTAAAATCATTCAAGTTTATCCATGTAACAACTACCCAAAAATTCATGTGATTAATCATTAAAAATAAAACATGAAATCACCATTTTTCTATCAAAATTTTTGCACTTATTCTAGTTCATTTTTCACCTTTATTTTGTTCCTAACTATTGCCGTATTTTATCTTATTTCAAGACATCACAATACTTCTTTTTATTAACTCTAAACTCAGTTTGGTTCATCTCCAAAATAATCAAAGAAATTCATGTTATAAATCAAGAAAACAAAACATAAATACTCAATTTAAAAGTTAGAAATTCTATACTTCTTATTACACCATTTTAATGATCTTTCAAGTTCAAACTCATCTCTACAACAACTTATGAAAGGTTAATCATCTTATACACAAAACAAACATGTATAATATATTTTCTTCATTCATGTAGTAGTATATTTCTATCAAGCAAGATATGAAGAACGAGGATACACTTACTTATTTCTAAGTCTAACTTCTTCAATCACCATGAAACCCCAGCTTTCCTTCAACCACACATTCATCATCATAAAAGGTGGGGTAAGTTAGGTTCTTCTGCTAAAAGAAGACAACATGGTCTTGAAGAAGCAATAGTATTGAAGTGATTAAAAGGGAAGATGATAACAACTCAACTTGTGGAGTAGGATTAGTGAGAAAAAAAAACATGAACGATGAAGGAGAAGTGAGCAAAGAATAAGAAGAAAGCATTTGGCCAAATGAAAGGCAACTAAAGTTGTCTTGCAATTGTAAATATCATGAATGGGTGAGTGGCATGGCAACTTGTCACTTGCCACATGTCACCACCCTATGGTTTCTAATCTGTCCTCTTTATTAATCAGTCTATATGTCTACAATTTCTAATCCAATTGTCTCCCAATTTTCAATGACACTTGTCATTAAATCCTAATGCCACTTTTCAATAATTTCTACTACAATATGATATTTATTTCTACTACTATTCATTGCCCTACCACTTGGAAATTATCCTAGTCCCATAATACTCATAAATTTCAGAAAATTCCTAAATTTTCACCAAAGATTCTAATCAATACTTACATACACCAAATCAAATTTTAAGACATATTATCTATGATTCACATTATAATTACATTTAATATCAATTATACCAAAAAATGTCAAATGAGTGCATGTACAATCATTGTAATTTGTGTAACAATCAAAGTCATGTCTATGTATGCTATATTATGCATGAATATGAAATGTAATTCCCTAATGTCTCTTATGTTCAATATTCTGGGGATCTAACTCTTTACATGGGAAAACAAGATGTTACAATTCTCCCCTTCTTAAGAAATTTTATCCTTGAAATTCTAATCTGATTGATTAAAAATGCAAGGGTATTATTTCCTCATATGCTCCTCTATTTCCCATTTAACTTCATCACTCAAATAATTTCTTCCAATTGACCATAGTCGATGGAATCACTTGGTCTTTTAATTACTTATTTAGTTATTCCACTATTTTTATTGGTTCATCAATATATTTTAGATTATTCATAATTTCACTTCCAATATTAATAACACATATATTAGATCATAACAATATTTCCTAACCATATCTATGTAACATTGTTTGAATCTGAAACATCTTTTATTAGTGACACTAACTCGTAAGTCAATGGTCCCATTTTCTCAATACATCGTATGTACCAATACATTTTGGCTTAATTTATCCTTTTACCAAACTTTTGTCTATCTTGAATCACTTAATTTATATTACAGATTTATTTCACTTAATTTATGATCGCGTTCCTCGGAACTCCAAAATATAAGCTTTAATCATATCTCCAACAATTAAGGCTGTTGGTAAATTAAACATTTAGTCACACCTTTAGTCACTTGTTTATTTATCCTTGGTTACTAAATGCTATCTCAACAAATTACTACCAAGATGTATAATATAGGTTGCTACGTATGCTTCCTCCAAGTTTCTTTTCTCAATCATTTCAGGTACAGATCATTTTCCAATTCCAATGTATCATTTTCCAATTCAACTCAAAATTCAAATTCATTTTCAATTCCTTAGCAAGATTCACAAATTTTTGAATCCTCACTTTGTTTTCTTCTAATTCTTTCTCATAAAACTAATCTTAAGTTCAATATAACTAATAACACTTCATTTTGCCACTATTTCAACTCTGACATTCTTTGCTCATTATTGCACTAGATTTGGTAACCTCAATATGTGAATTTGTGCTACACTGCTATTGAATTTCTTATTCAATGCATCAAATTAAACAGTAGCTTTGTTGGGAAATACTCATTTCTACATCATAATCTTCAAATAACTCTATCCATTGTCTCAGTCTGGTACTCAATTTTTTCAAACTTAATAATTACCTTAAACTTTAATGGTTTGTATATTTATATATGTCCAAAATGTTTCACTGTACATATAACGTCTCCAAGTTCTCAAGGAAATTACTATTGTAGGAACTTCTAAATCATGTATCAAATAATCAACTCATGAGACTTTAATGGTCTCAATGAATAGAAAATCACTTTATTATGCTGCATTGCATTACATCCTAATTTCTGGTATGAAACGTCATTATATACTATATAATCTTCAAATCCAGGTGATATAACTACCATCGGTGTTTAATTCCTCAAAATTCTTCTTACATTCATTAGTCCATTTGAATGACACATTTTTTCTCAGACGTTTTGTCAAAAGGTTAAGATCAATAGAAATTCCTCAACAACCTCTGGTAGTATCCAATATCCAATTAATTGTAGAAAACTTTGGATTTCTTGTATTCCTCGGAGTTTCTTGCTTCACCATTACCTCTATTTTCTTTGGGTTTCTCAATATTCCATGTTTAGATACAACATGACCTAACATATTACTTGATCGAGCTAAGATTCACTCTTATTAAACTAGGCATATAATTGTTTCTCCTTTATGATAAGTACGTTAACCTCAAGTGTTCAAATTGTTCTTCTCAACTTTTCAAATGCATTCCATATATCATCTATGATCATAGTCACCAATTGATCCAAATAAAATTGGAACACATTATTCATTAATGCCATGACTGCTGTCTAGGCATTTATTAACCTATAGAGGCATCACAATTAACTCGAGTTCCCATATCTAATTCTCAAAATTCTTAACTAACTAATTTCTCAAATGAGCTAATGTTACCTAATGTTTTTCTCAGTCTCCCACCTGACCTATTTTCTTGAATGAATTTCTCCATTCATTCGATTTCCTCTAATTTTCATTGACTTATTCTAATATCTGTTCTTTCATACTAGTTTCTCCACACATTTCAATTTATTTGCAGGTCACAATTTTCTGAACATAATCGTCAAATCTAACTTGTAACTTTTGAACATATTAGCATAGAATATAGTATGGACCTAAGTTCTTCTCACATTAGCAATAGTGTTACCTCAAATTCAAGAATCCAATCACTTAGTTGGATACTTTACATCAAACAGAATGCATGCGCTCTTAGTAGCATATTCGACTTCTTCTGCCTAAGTCTTAGTTAGAAACGAGACTCTAATATTCACTTATAATTTGTTCCATCATCGTTCATTCTTAGAAGTAAACAATCTAGTCTACTTATCCATCATCGTTCATTCTTAGAAGTAAACAATCTAGTCTACTTAACCCAGTTCTGCAAAATTCTCTATCAAAAGAAATTTTCTATTCTCAGTCATCTGTACTCTTTACATACTCTTTATCAATCAACTATACTCATTATTGCTTTTCAACCATTCCTAATATCTCATTAAGATCAACTGCTATCATACCTAACCTGATCCGAAGATTCTTTATAATGTAGCTTAGCGAAATAGGAGACATATTCATTTACTCTCATCTTTTGATCTATGTTAACAAAATAATTACATATTATCTAGAGATATATTTTTGAAAAGTCACCTATGAACACCTCATACTTATGATACTTTGATCTCAATTGACTATAAATAACATTTCTCCCTTTATGCTTGCCCACGATCATGACAGAACCAAATCATCTAGTCCACGATCGTGGAGACTATACCACAATCATGCCTTGCTCCTTCCTTTATTTTGCCATGATTTCAATATACATAAAAACATCATTTACAGTCCAAATTTGCCCGAAATTCGTATTCAATTTTGCAATTTCTTTCCATATTTTGTCTCTTTCATAACACATCAAAAAATCTTCCCCATTGTTCATCATTTCATTATATCCACTTAAACCCATGCTTTTATTGTGCTAATTTGATTCATCTCATAAGTTTGACTATGGGGACTAAGACTTAAGAACATTTAATAAATCATAGGTCACCTACTATATCCTCTCCAAATATATATTACGTAAGTGCTCAATAATATTATTCACCAATGCAATCACATTATTAGATATGTACTCATAATAACAGATCAATTTAATCTTGAAAACTTCTACATGTATCACTATCATTCGTCTCATCTTCCAATTACCATTTATTCATCTAATACATATACATTCTCAAATAATTCAAAATTTTAGTAATATAATCTTCATAAAGCTTCGATCTCAATTCCACTAATATAATCTTATACTAAATCAAAAATCTTATCATATTAATCAAATAACCATTTCAAGTCCAATTTAAACTCTTTAGGTCATATAAAAAATTTATTTTATTTCAACCCTACTTGTACACTTTTAATTCTTGTCATTTATACTCATATCTCCACTTTCCTTAATCACTCCATGACAAGGTATTCACGTCCATATTACATGCATGGAGATACCATCACAGAACAATATTGATGTCATATTCAATAATATATCCATTAATACAAATGCATTGAATCTTTGTATATCATATCAAACCATATACTATGTCCCATTTCTAGACCTTCATAAACTTTCATTTTCTTACGTTATGATAAATCATCATCATTTTCATTATTTATATCATCTCAAACTTTGAACAAATGCTTATGCTTTTGACTCATGTAGATGCAACTCACACTGGGGATCAGTTGGCATCGTATGCTATGACACGTCTAAAATGCATGTATTTTGACACATATTTTGAAAAATGCCCATGTAAGACACTAAGCTTGGGCTCTGATACTAAATTATAGCACCCCACTCACATAGGGCATATTCTTGAACACACTAACATTATTCGAGAGCATACTCTACGAGGGTGACATACTAGAACAGTTAAATAATCAAACTCATTGAAAATTTGTCATGCATCACATGCATATTTAGAATTCAATAAACCTTTTTGGCCCATTTTATTCAAGAAACAATTTTAGTCGCAAGTGTTACAAACAATTAACACATCATCATATATTCCAGTAATCATCTAGGCCCAATACAAAACATTTCTAGTCATATAATCATTACACTTTTCAATTCGCATAAATGTTGTACAATATTTGTATAGTACAATTTTAAAAAAATACAAAAGAAATACTATAGACATATGCAGGTGCAATTGATTCTAACCTTTAACTCTTACTCAAAAGCAGTGGCTCAACTTCAGTTCGTTTAACTGGACGTCTCCTCTGAGGCTAAAAATTTGTTGCAAATTTTTGGGGTGAATTTTGCAGACTCAGTGAGCAGACCATCCTCGATGGCTCACTCGATCACATAACACACCAATTTGTTCTTCAAATTCACATACATTTCATGTTAGCATATAATGCACGTCATTTCACTGTTAACCGTATAGCATCACATAACACTTTGTTCCCTTATTCCACTTTTGACAATTCGAGCAGACAAACAATTCATTTCGATCATTTAAAAAGCACATATCAATTTTATATGCAATGCTCATAAGACTCACTTCAAGTTGTTATTGTTGTGATCAGGTACCTATAACTGTCCTATATCTATTGTGGATGCCAGGCTTATTAATAACTGTCCCTTATCTATTATAGATATAGGGCTAATTCTACATAGTGAGCCTTTGGCTTTTAATAACTTTTTGAGCTTTGAGCTTTTTTTTATGGCTACTTCGATCATAATAACCTTCATCTATTCATGCATTCATGTAGTGGAATGCATCACATTCATATAGATACAATCATTCATTTGTGCTCAATTTACACATTCACAAGTTTCATCGGATTGATGTCTGACATTAAACAATGATGATGAGAATCATTTATTCTACCAAATTCACAAACAATGAGCACTACTAATGATTTTTATGCATCAAACACCTTAGACATTCACATCATATAATAATTCAATACAGGATTTAAATGAAACCATTAATTAAGAGGAGACTGATTCACTTTGTCTTTCAGTTTTACCCTTGGAGGTCGAATCAAAAATTGAATTCCAAGGATTGGAATATAGGATATAACCTTGGATCGTCTCACTTAATTGGAACGTAATGCATGATCCAATCTAGCCTAAATGTCATGAAATGCAGCAAAATTGGTTAGGAAAGGGGGTTTTGGTTCTTTGGAGAAATAGCAAAATTAAACTAGTTGAAAAGGAAATGTGTAAAAAGATATTTTTGGATTTTTTGGAATAAGAAATCGAAGATTAAAACAATGATCAAATATGATAAAATCCTCTTGAAAATGGGCTTTGGCTATCATTGTTCAAAATAAATCTTTGTGGGAGTAAAAAAATCACTAAGTTTCCAAATGATAAATCTTAAAGAACCTTTTAAGTTCAAGGTTTTAATCAATGAACTCCATTTCTTAAAACCTTTCTGAATGCATCTTAGTGAGTGCCAAGGGTAAGTTAATGCCAATGGTCAATTTAGTGATCAAGTATCATCCCAGTATCAAGCACAACTAGGTAGACAAAAGAGAATTAACAAAATCATAAAATGACATATATGAGACTTCATATATTCAAGCTCCAAGTTCTACATCAACAAACCCACTAACACAATTCATTGTTCAACACTTGATTAAACTATAA
Source organism: Erythroxylum rotundifolium (assembly GCA_027563915.1). NCBI lineage: Eukaryota > Viridiplantae > Streptophyta > Magnoliopsida > Malpighiales > Erythroxylaceae > Erythroxylum > Erythroxylum rotundifolium. The sequence continues at coordinate 8,518 of JAOSBO010083545.1, read as the reverse complement.
TCAAGAAAATCCAACTACAAAGAATAAATCCTAACTCAGGAGTTCACAACAATGTAGTTAAATATGAAAAAACTACTCCCCTTTGAAGCCCATTAAACTCAAGCCATTGCTACATCTTCAAGAGGAACCGGTGCTTAGCCAAGCATTGCTTCGAGAGAACTCACAAATGGAAACCCACTAAGAGCATCCATGGCAGCAGCAGCAGATAATGAATGTGGCGATAGATAAAATGGGAGAAATAATTGATAACGGTGAAATGGAAGGAATAGTCAAGAGCATGTGAGCTTCTGTTCTTTTTCTTCTCTTTTCTGAAGTCTTTTCTGTATATCGTGTCGGCTATAACCTAATTTGGTATGTTTTTAAACGAAGGATGCCAGGTCAGGTCGCATACTGTGTGATTTTCACCGCGGTGAACTTTTCCCAAAATGTTTTGTTCTGTAGTTCAATCCTTCACCGCGGCAAAAGAATTAATCTTTGCCGCAGCGAACTTTTCCCAAAAGTTCAGCCTAGATTCTGCGTGATTCACCGCGGTGACAGATCCACTTCACCACAGTGAACTTCCTGTTGCATTGACTTCACTTTAACCTTCTTTCATTCCACGTCTTCTTTTTGACTTCCTTTTCCTTGAGTCTCCTACAATAAAAAGATGGTAGTTTGTAGTATCAATTGTTCTCAGAAAATTAATTAGTATAATTAATACTGATTTCTACCAATTTTCACCTTCAAACTACATAAAATAAAAGCACACACTCATGAATCAATTTAAGCACAAAAACTAGAGATAGGAGTAGAAAAGTACAGAAAAAGTAATGAAAATGTCACCAATTTATGTAATAAACTTAGGCTCAATCAAATTCTCCCACACTTAGACCTTTGTACTCCTAGATAAAATTTATAAGAGTCAAAGAGACACCAGTGCAAAAGAAAAATTCCGACCATGCTTAAAATAAAAGTAGGAAATTGGAAAAAATCACTTTATCAGAAATCAATCCAAGCAGACTGAAAGAATGCTAAGAAATAAACACTATCAGCAATTAATCAGAGAGATTGACCAAAAGAGATTTTAGTCAAGGTAAGGTGTTTACTCTCATCTCACTTGTCTTAGGATAATTTCGCTTTAAAAATCTGCTTAGTCCATTCTCTACCATAAGCTTGTAATAATTCTACCTCTCTACTACAAGAACTACGATTTCGAAAATCAAGAGGACTCTTCAAGAATGTAATGCTTGGAAGGCTAGATGAAATGGATGAAATGGATGGAATAGACGAAAGAAGAAACAAGTATAAGCGCATGCACCATAATTATGAAATAGATGTTAACAGTAAGACAATATTTATACAAATGACAACAACTTCTCTTTTTCCTCTTTTTCTTTTCTTTTTTTTTGGAAAATGTTCTTGAGAACATATATATACATGCATTGTTTTTTAGCTTTTTTTAAAATAACTAAAAGAAAATACAAAATAAACTATTAACACCATATAAAGATGAAATAACTAAAAGAAAATGCAAAGTAAACTATTGACACTATATAAAGATGAGTGCATGTTCTCATAAATTATGGCTTAAGGGGCTAGCAATGGATAGGTGTTTATGGGATGGTATTTGGGTCAAAGGGTTGTGAAAGAATGCCTCTATCATATTAACAAAATTCTAGTTCATAAAGCTTTGATTAAGAATTGAAACAAGTTCTAGAGAGATATGAAATAAGCAGACACACACAAAAATTGAAAAATTCAAACCCAATTATCCTTGCAACAAGGTTAATATCTCAATGAATAATCTCAAGTTTTAAAAACATAAAGTGCTACTTTGTCAGCATACTTTCACTTACTTTGTATTGAAAACATTGAAAATGAAATTAGCCAAAAACCAACTATCATTTAAAGAATGGGAGATATTTTTAAGAACTCAAGAATCACTTTGGAACTTGTAAAAGCTTTGAGATACAAGAGTGAAGAGAATCTAATTGGGAGAATTGTTGAATGGAAGCAAAATTATAAAAATATCACATCTTTTAAAAATATTGCACCGCGCCGAAACCAAAGTTCACCATGGCAAAATTCATACACATGGCTGCGGCAAAGAATGAGTTCGCTGCGGTGAAGTCATCAGAAACTAAAGTTTTGCTTCTTTAAAAATATTGCGCCACGGCGTAATTGAAGTTCGTCGCGGCATGTATATGGTCTTGGCGAAGAATGAGTTCGCCGCAGCGAAAATCAACATTTTGTACAATATTGAACACAAACATTTAAATGGACAAAATGAAGCACAAACAAGAGTTGTAAGAACCTCCCCCATACTTAAACAACATATTGTCCTCAACGTGAAGTGATCAAAACACAAGAACAATGGACAAAAATAAAGTAAGTCAAAATAGCTACTTGAGCAACAAGGCTATTTGAGCAAGACGTACCGAAACAATGGGGCCGAGTCAAAATAGCTATCATTGGGGTATTCCAGGACATGATGAGCCCGGAATATGTTGGTGATGAGGTGTGGAAAGATGATGAAGTTGGTAAGCTTGGCTGTCGTGATTGAATCGTGGAGGGCGGAAGCAATGGCATTGGCTATGTCGACTAGGTGGCCAACCATAAGAAGGTTTAAGTATAAGGTTTGCTATTTGGTGATGTAGGCAAGGTGGGAGGTGGGAATGATGTTGCTGACAAGATGAAGCCAAGGACAAGCTTCAGGGTAGAGATCGGAACGCTTGAGGTAACATTGGCAAATGTGGAGTTGATGCCATTCAGTACCCTCAGGACAAAGGGTACAAATGACATCATCCCAGGGATAATAATGGACGAGTTGGTAGCAATGGAAGCAGAAGATGGGAGGAAGATTGTAGTTTGTGAGGATTTGGGCAGTGGTAAAAGCAGAAGGAACTGTTACACCATAGAAATTAATGTCCATGGTTTTGTGGAGGCGGGCACAGGTATAAAAGTGACGAACAAATTTGTCGTTGCCTTGGTCCCAAGGTTAGACTAAGCCTATGAGCTGGGATTGGACCAACTGGTAAAAAAAAAGGATGGTTATGGGGAGTTAAGGGAAAGGGTCGCCCCTTATGGAAAGGCCTAGCGTCTAATTTTATGGCCAGGTTAGAATATTCGGAATCAGCGGGAGGATCAGGGTGAGGGGGGAATGGGAGGGACGAGAGGATGTGGATGGATGGGATGATTGGGTGGAATCTAAATGATGGGAGTAAGTAGAGGAACTAGAGGGGTAGGGGTGGAGCGATGGGTGGTGTTCTTAGTTCGAGGCATAATCCTACAGAAAGCAAGGAAAAACAAACATAAGGAATAAATACAATTCACTAAAAACCAAAACCTGGAAAGCACGCCGTGGCGAAATTAATCTTTCGTTGCGGCGAAGACTGAACTCTTCATGTCGTAGCGAAGAATGGATTCCTCTCCGCAGCAAAGACTGTCATTCTCGCCACGCCCCAGCAAAAGCATTGGTTTCCTCTCCGAGGTGAATGAACCCTAACGTTAGTAATTAAGTGAAGAAAGAACAAAACAAAGGGGGAAAACTAACGAAAAGGGGGGAGGAGATGTAGACACCAACTACGCACACGAAATTGATAAAGGAGGATGAGAACAAAGGTGACGTCGTAAGGTAATCGCCGCAGCGAAGTGTAAGTGAGAAAGATGAAAATAAAAGAGGGAGAAGAGGGTGGTAAGTTAAGAAGAGAGGGAAGGAAATGAAGAAAAGGATAGAGGGTAGCTGAAAGGTAAGAAGATTATCAAGGGTAAAAAGGAAATGTCCCTCGAAGGGTTGGTGCTGGAAGGTCTTTCGCCGTGGCAAAAAGGTTAATTCACATCATGGAGAATTGGCTTGAGAGGTGATGTGGCTGTGGTGAAAGGTGCTACGCCGTGGCAAAGTTTTCCCGAGAGATAAAAACACTTTCTGACCAGATCATTTAAGTGACATGCAATTCATCATCTACACCAATTTCCTCTGTCATAGAAAATGTGTCATGCATCTGCTAAAACACAAAATTCAAAGGGAAGATGAATTATTGAAATAAAATAACTAAACATAAGTCCTACTAAAAACTAAACCTAATCCTGCTGAAGTAGTTTCTCCCCCACACTTAATCAACATACTCATGCATAACAACATCATCTTCAATCATAAATCAGAAGTACATTGTAAATGAAGGAAGAGAATCAACCTGTTGGTTACGGTGGATCTTTCAACTCCTAGGGGACGTTTGGCTCATAGCCATGCTGTGGCGAAGTAACTTGACCACTTCCTACTTTTGTGCTAATTTCCAGACTCTACAATTCACCTGAAAGATCAGCAAAAAATATTTCCTCTGAGGAATCATTAGTTAATGGGTTCGTTGCCAGTTCAAACTCAGCGCCTGCATCATCAACAACAATGTCAAGCATGTTCACTCCTAGGAGCGAATAGTCCTCATAGGGGTGTTTCATAGCTTCATACATATTAAAGCTCACATGTTGATCTCCTACCTCCATGGTGATCTTACCTTCTTTCATACTAATCATAGGACTAGTAGTCCTTAATAAGGGTCACCCAAGAATAAAAAATGTATCCTGCATAACTTGAGAAGACATATTAAGCACATAAAAATTAGTAGGAAAAGCTGAACCCTTGACCTGGACCAAAATGTCCTCTATAATCCCCACTGGATGCCTAAAAGATCTATCAGCCAGTTGTAACATGACAAATGTGGGCTTTAGACTCTTAACTCCTAATGATTGATAAACATACTTAGGCATCACATTGATTGCTGCCCCCAGATCTAACAAGGCCCTTCCTATAGTAACTTTTCCTATTATGCATAGAATGGTGAAAGATCCAGTGTCTTGACACTTGACGGGTATTTGGGGTTTGAAAAGGGCTGACACATTTGAACTCAGTTGAGCTCTCTCATTAGGCCTAAACTTCCTTTTGTTTGTGCACAATTCCTTAAGGTATTTAGCATAGGCCGAAACCCTTTTCACTAAGTCAAGCAAGGGGATGTTGTCTTCAACATTTCCAAACAAATCAATAATATCTTTCTCATGCTTAATGTCAATCATACGCTTGCTCATTAAATATGAATTAGGAAAAGGTAGGTCTTGAAGGTTTACCTCCTTACCTTGGGCTTCATGCTTGCTTGATTCCCCGTGCTCATGTATTACTGCTTTTTCCTTGGAACTTTTTGAGGTAGCTCCTTTGTTGTTTGATTCAGACTTCCTTTCATTGAAAAGTGCTTTTTCTTTGGAGCTTTTGGAATTCATGATGTTGTTCTTGGGTAAAGGCAATTCTCCATTATCAATCTCCTCATCACATTTTTTGTCCTTTTGATGATTAAACCTTACTTGTTTCCCATTTTAAAGAGTAATTGCATTCAAACTTTTTTGGTTCATTGCAGTATTGGAAGGAATAGTTCCACTGCTTCTTACATTGTTCTCACTCATGTTGTTGGACAATTAAGTGATGAAAGAGTTGATGTTCTCTGCTTTTATCTCCCATTGCTCCATTCTCTTTTACAAGGCATTGAACTGAGCAACATTCTTTGAAGAATCTTACTAAATCAGAGAAGCAATGACGTTGAATTGATTATTGGTTGAAGTCTACTCTTCCTTCATCAAAGTCATCATATTTTGCAATAGTTGATTGGTATCCTCCATAGGTGGGACAATCCTAAGTTGCTATTGGTTAGGGAACTGGTTAGGGGAAGTACTAGCTCCTCCCCTTGTTGAAATCTATTTTGAACTCGTCCTTCTTTATTTCTCCAACTAAACCTAGGATTGGTCTTCCATCCCTCATTATAAGTGTTAGAGTAGGGGTCCCATTTCTGACTTGATCGTCCCAGATACACTACAGAAACTTCTTCAAATCCACTGGGGAAAACACTAGATATGTGCATCACTGACCCATAAGTATCATAGCTAGGTCCTATGAGATCCATAGAAGGTGTTGGGCGATGCACATTCATATTCTCCAGCTTGGCAGTGATGAAGGATAATTGTGATATCACTTTGCTCTCTAAAGAGTCAACCTTTGACTGCAAACTCTCCATTCTTTTAAAGTGGGTTGCTATGGTACCCAACTCATGAACTCCTTGGGTCTCTCTCACACTGTATTGTTGATGATTAAAAGTCATCTTCTTGATCAAATCCCATGCTTCTAAAGCTGTAAGATCAATCAATGAACCTCCTGATTCTGCATCTAACATGCCTTTATCTTGACTTTTCAATCCATCATAGAAATAAATCTTTTTCATTCGGTATTTGATGGTAGGGGCATCTAGATAATAAATCTTGGAAGCGATTCTAGTAGTCATAAAGAGACTCATTGTAATCCTGGCATGCCGAGTAAATCTCCTTCCTTATCGATGAAGTACGGGAAGATGGAAAGTACTTTTCTAAGAAAGCCTTCCTTAGATCGGCTTAGCTATGGTAGGCATTTGCTACATGCCTTGGAAGACTCATGTACCACTCTCTTGCTTTTCCTTCTAGAGCTAGGTGAAAAACCTTCCATAGCACTTGATCAAGTGAAGCTCCCACTGGTTTCATACTCTGATAAATCATAGACAAGGATTGCAAATGCATGTCGAGATCCTCTCCTGTCAAGCCATGAAATTTAGGAAGAGAATTAATGAGCAATCCCTTAACTTCAAAATTAGGACAAGTAGCAGTAAATGGGTCATAATTCACATCAGAAGTTGTTACTTCGCTAATAGTCCTTCTCCTTTGATTCCCATTATTTTCACCTAGTCTCTCATGCTCCCATTACCTCCATTATCACTATTCTTAGGTTGGTTAACATGAAAGTTAGGGTTTTGGAGAAAAGCTGGGTTCTCGGCCATATTCACTCCTTCCACAGGGTTGCTCTTACTATCTTGCTCACTTGATTCTTTTTTAACAAACTCCTTACTTCTCTCTTTTTCTATTCTTTATTTTTTGATTTTTCTCAAACATGTCTCAATTTCAGGATTAAAAGGTAGGAGTTTTGCTTTCCAGGGCATTAACATGAACAATTCAAAGATAAATAAAAAGTAGAAAAATTTACTCGCAAGCACACAAAGTCAAATAAAAGATGAGATGTGATGGGTGCAAGTGTATGGTATATGAAAGTATGTATGCTTGTTTTTATGTTTTCAAAATTTTAAAACTATGTAAAGGAAAATAAAAATCATATACCATTGACAAATATGACACTAAACTATGTAAAAAGGAAACATAGAAGAAAAGGTTCCTAACTCAATGAGAACCAAAAATGACAACGACTAACCTAAAGAAAATCAATTGCTTGGTTCCTCGGCAACGACACCATTTTGATCCGCTTTGTCTTTTGGTTTTACCCTTGGTGGTTGAATAAAAAATTGAATTCCAAATGATTGCAATATAGGATGTAACCTCAGGTCGTCTCACTTAATCGGAACCTAATGCAAAGGATCTAATCTGGCCTAAATGTCATGAAATGCAACTAGATTGGACAGGAAGGGGGGTTTTGGTTACTTGGAGAACTAACAAAATTAAACTAGTTAAAAAGGAAATGTGTAAAAATATATTTTTGGATTTTTGGGAATAAGAAAAAGAAGATTAAAACAATGATCAAATATGATAAAATCCTTTTGAAAAATGAGCTTTGGCTATTATAGTTCAAAATAAATCTTTGTGGGAGTAAAAAAATCACTAAGCTTCCAAATGATAAACCTTAAAGAACCCTTTAAGTCCAATGTTTTAATCAATGAACTCCATTTCTTAAAACCTTTTTGAATGCATCTTAGTGAGTGCCAAAAGTAAGTTAATGCCAGTGGTCAATTTAGTGGTCAAGTATCATCTCAATATCAAACACAACTAGGTAGACAAAAGAGAATTAACAAAATAAAAAAATGACGTATATGAGACTTCATATATTCAAGCTCCAAGTTATACATCAACAAACCCACTAACACAATTCATTGTTCAACACTTGATTAAACTATAATCAAGAAAATCCAACTACAAAGCATAAATCCCAACTCAAGAGTTCACAACAATGCAGTTCAATATGAAAAAACTACTCCCCTTTGAATCCCATTGAACTCAAGCCATTGCTACATCTTCAAGAGGAACTGGAGCTTAGCCAAGCATTGTCTTGGGAGAACTCATAACTAGAAACCCACCAAGAGCATCCATGGCAGTAGTAACAGATAATGAATGTGGTGATAGATAAAATGAGAGAAATAATCGATGACGGTGAAGTGGAAGGAAGAGTCGAGAATGTGTAAGCTTCTATTCTTTTTCTTCTCTTTTCTGTAGCCTTTTCTATATATTGTGTCGGCTACAACCTAATTTGGTAGGTTTTTAAATGAAGGATGCCAGGTCGGGTCGCACAATGTGTGATTTTTCCAAAATTGATCCAGGTTTTCAAAGGTTTGCTACGGCGACAAATGATTTGCGCCGCAGCAAACTTTTCTCGAAAGGGTTTGTTCTGTAGCTGGATTGATTGAGCCCAAGTTTATTACATAAATTGGCTACACTTTTGCTATCTTTAATGTACTTTTTGACTTTTAATTTG
>JAOSBO010083544.1:0-49772 GCA_027563915.1 Erythroxylum rotundifolium | reverse complement strand
AATAATAATAATAATAATAATAATAATAATAATAATAATAATAATAATAATAATAATAATAATAGTAATAATAATAACAACAACAACAACAACAACAACAACAACAACAAAAATAATAATAATCCTATATGTACTTTATAACATTGGAATAATTATAGGAAGTTTTGGATATTTTTCTTTGTTCTAGGAGGTTTTTATAAATAGGTTGTGGAATGTTTTTGTTATAATTTAGTCCCCATAAGCTAGAGCTTGGAATCTAAGAAATAGAGTATTTTGGAAGGTTTTTATTGGGGATATATTTGACAAAGGGTATCTACAAATTCTTCTCAGATTAATAATTAAGGTCTAAATTATACAAACTGTAAACTGATGTATGAAGTTACCAATATATATCAACTTCAACTAATTGTAAACATAAGACTATATACTAATGCGTAAAGAAAAGCACATTATGACCTTTGTTGATGAACGTGCTATTCACGTTCTCAACTTTTAATTGGAAAAATTTAACCAACTAAAACCACCATTTAATAGCACATTATCACCCTAAACTTTATCTAAATAACTAAAATCAAAATTTCAAAGAACAGACATTTCATCTAACACCTTACATGCATCACAAATTTATCCCAACATCATAACCAAATTAACCTCTTCTCCCTTCTATCAGTAACATTTATACCTTATAATTGTTTTTCAAACACATAATACACCAATAAACCAAATACCCAACTTAATCTATCATCCAATACCTCAACCGAATACCTTAACAAGGGAGAGAAGAAAATACCTCAACTGAAGTCATGAAGAGACGAGACACGAACAGGAGAGGCAACGACGGTAGCCGGAGACATGAAGAGGAGAGACGGTTAATGATCAACGGAGAGAAGTCACAGTATGGGTAGGAGAGAAGAAAATTGAGAAGAAAACGACGCGGGAGGGGGGGGTGGTAGGGAGCCCAATCATGTCTATTTAAGAGGAACAAAAACAACATCGTTTGGTGTTAAATCAAATGACATCATTTTCATTCACTTTTAAACGCTAAAGGAGAAGCAAACGATGACATCTACGTTTTAAGCTTAGTGACAAATTTTCGTCGATAAACTAAAATTATCCGCTTTGTTTATCGACAGAAGAGTGGACCATCGATACCATCCGTAGCAAGTTTTTTGGGATGATTTCCCACCATAATTATCGACGTAACTTATCGATGGACGAGTTTTCATCTATAAACTCAACAAATTTCATCTTATTTACCAATTGTCTCATTAGGCCATTGCTAAAGTCCATCGCCAATTTTACGGGGATGATTTCGCTCTATATATTCACTGACAAACTTTTCTACGGTTGCTAAATAAAAATTTTCCTGTGGATTTTACCGATAGATAATTAATTTACAATTGTAATCTGCAACAGTTTCTTATCCATTGCTAAATGTCCATCGTTGACGCTTATTTTTCTTGTAGTGGGTGACGTTGAGGCAAGTCGAAGCTAGTTGTATATTGACAAATTTTAGAATAAGGCCAATATTGAATGAAAAGACTAAGGAATTGCAAGAGTAAGATAAGTACTTAAGCAAGCTTAGAGAAGAAATTAAAAATGGTGAGCCCTCTTAAATAAAGATAAGAGAAGATGGATTGATGGTGGTAGGCAACAGGTTATGTATTCTAGACATGCAAGTGTTGAAGGATAAAATTCTTGATGAGGCACATACTGCTCCATATACAATGCACCCAGGGAGTAAAAGAATGTATAGAGATTTAAAAAAACACTTCTGGTAGAGAGGAATGAATAAAGATGTTGCAAAGCATACTAGAGAATGCTTGGTATGTCAACAAGTTAAGGTAGAACATCAAGCACGTATTGACAAACTTAAAGATTTATCTATTCAAAACTTAAAGATTTATCTATTCCTGAATGGAAGTGAGAGAAGATTACAATGGATTTCTTGATGCGATTGCCAAGGACTAGCAGGAAGCATGATGCAATATGGGTGATTGTTGATAGACTAACTAAGTCAGCACATTTCCTGTCAATAAACAAACCGATTCTTTGAATGACTTGGACAAGAAATATATAGATGAAATAATAATACTTCATAGGACTCCAAGTTCTATAGTCTCAGATAGGGATCCTAGATCTAACTATAGATTCTAGGAAAGCTTGCAATAGATTTTGAAAACCAAGTTGCATTTTAGCAGAGCTTTTCATCCACAGACTGATGGCCAATTAGAGCGGACAATAAAGACATTGGAGCCAATGTTAAGAGCTTGTGATACGAACTTCAAAGGCTCATGGGATGATCATCTACGTTTAATTGAGTTTGCTTATAATAATTCCTATCACTTAGGAAATCAAATGGCACCTTATGAAGCTTTGTATGGTAGGAGGTGCAGATATCCTATTTGTTGGGATGGGGAAGGTGAAAGGATACTTTTAGGACTTGAGTTGGTACAAGCTACAGTTAATAAGATTAATTTGGTAAAGTAGAGAGTTAAGGCACCTTAAGACAAGATGAAGAGCTATATGGATGTTCATAGAAAGGAGATGGAATATGAAGTTGGAGATAAAGTATTTCTTAGAGTCTCTCCATGAAAAGGAGTCTTAAGATTTGGTAAAAAGGGTAAACTTAGTCCAAGATACATAGGCCCTTATGAAATTATTGAGAAGATTGGGCATCTAGCCTACAAGTTAACCTTGCCACTAGAATTATCTAAGATTTATAATGTCTTCCATGTACCAATATTGAGGGGATATAGATCAAATCCTTCATACACAGTCCATCCTTTGGAGGTTCAGTTAAGGGAGGATTTGACTTACGAAGAACAGCTAGTAGAGATTCTAGATTTAAAGGAAAAGTTCTTGAGAAACAAGACTGTGAAGCTAGTTAAAGTCTTATAGAAGAACCATGCAAGAGAAGAAGCAATATGGGAGCCTATAGAAGCCACGAAGGAGAAGTATCCACACCTAATTGTAAACTCAGGTAACAATTTTTAGAACAAAGTTCTTTGAAGGGAGGAGAAATGTTGGACCCTAAATTTTTTTAGAATTTAATCAATTTATTTTCCAAGCATGAATAGAAATTAAAAGTATTAAATTAAAAACTATTGGAGTTTAGTCATTAATATATTTTATTTACATGTGTTTGCATGTATTAAATAGAAATGCTAGAATTAAGTTAGTGTGTAATAGTCATAAGAGAATAAGAGAGCAAGTAGACATGAAATTAAATGTGGAAGGGTAAACTTGGAAAGACTAAAAGTTGTCTTAAATAACTAAGAAAAAAATGAGAAAGAAAGATAACGTGTTGGAGAAGTTAGGAAGAAAGAAAGAAAAACATAGAAGGAACTAGAAGCAAAGAAGGAGAAAACGAACCAGAAAAGAAGAAAGAAGGAACAAAAAAGGAGAAAAAACAAAAAGTAAGAGGATTTAGCTGAGGCTTACATAACCTTTAGCTGAGCCTTACATAACCTTCACCTTTTTTCTTGCTTTGGTAGAAAAAGGAACTAGAGAAAATAAGTTTCATATGCTGGAAATAAAAGGAGAAAGGGGAGGACAAAGAAACCCCAATTTTGATTTTCATGGATTTTCAACTAGATCTTAGTTATTCTAGCTTAGATAAGTGATGGGTAGATTAAGTTTAAGCTTTTTTTTATTATTAAAGCTTTATGGATTTTCTATTTGTATATTTGTTCGAATGATTTTTTTTGTATGAAGGAAACTAAGAAAATCCAAGACAAGAGCAAGAGGATAGGCAAATTTGAGTTTAGACTTGCAATCAATTAGGTAGGTAATATATTTATAGTTATTATGGATGATGGGCTGATTTCATGCTTGCTTATGCGCTAAATTGCTTGATTTTTGAATTATTACGACTGTTGGAAAATGCACTACGATTTATTACTATGTTTGCCTTGAAAGATTTTACAACATTTTGTATTAATGAAAAGAGGAAAAAGCACAAGAAGCATGAAAGTATGAATATGTGATGAAATGAATTAGGCATCGAAATTTGCTTATGTTTGGGCAAGAAAGATACCATTTTGTTTTTCATGTGCCCGCTGACTTAAAGCCTTCTCCCAGCTGGCCACTTGTGACACATGATCTCCTAAAAATACAAACTCATTTAGTTCATGGTGTAAACTTCAGTTTCTTCATTTCCATGGACTCTCTCAAGCCATTATGTTTGTGCATTTCATTTTGATTTTTTTGAGCATGATATACAATTGTGTGTTATGTTTTTATGGTTAAATATACATTATACGATTTATGTGATAACATTTTTTTTACTATGAGTTATTTAAGCTAGAACTGTGGATAAATTAATTGGTAGATTAAAATGAGATATATATATATATATATGCTTTAGTATGTGTGGCTTGTTACCAAAGGCAATAAGCATATTAGCCACTGAGCTTCGCAGCTCACCCAACTATTTCCACTCCTCAGGTGTAGAACGAGAAGATACTTTATCCTTACAAGGTTTGGCAAACTCTAAGATATCTTTTATAACTCAGTTAGTTCGACCATTTTAGGTAGCTTTATAAGCATATTAAGCATGGGCATTCATTTACATTTTTTATTATGCTATTGATGTGGCCTTTGATATGTAATTAAAGCAATGTACAAACTCCATTTTGATTAACACTATTTTCTCTTTTGAGTTGTAAATTTTTGTTGGGAATCGAATAGCATGTTGTTAGATGGCCCTGGTTAGTTTTAAAATAAATTGTTATATTGGGGGTCATGTATGTACATTTAGCGTTTGTTGGATCTAGGTCTTTTCGGATTAGGTAAAAGCTCATAATAGGTAGAATAAGAAAAGGGGGACAAAGATGTAGTGCTACCCCTAACATAAATTATGTTCTGATTTTTCAACGATTAAACTGTATTGACATAGGCTGAATCAGATAAAGTTGCCCTCACAAAAGTTGTAGCTTATTCTCTTAGCTTTCCAATGGTATAAATTTTGAAAATCAAAATTTAGAGATACGATTTTTAAAAGTTTGAGTGATAGAACTCTTTAAGGGCACACGATCATGCATTAACACGATCGTGATAGAACCCTTTACTCGTCAATCATGACAGAACCCTTATTTCATAAGTTTTGCATGATTGTGTATTAGCATGATCATGACAGAACCTGTCTATATTAGGGGTGCACGATCGTGTTGATACAACTCTTCACCTAATTCTCGCGTACGGTAGCCATTAAATAAGTATCGAGACCCGGGCCCAACATTAGTGTTACACTTCATAATCCATCTATTTATAGCACTATAAACATCTGTGTGTTTACTGCTCTTAACAACATATTCTACATGAAATGAGGAACTAAATAGAAATATTCTAACCGTACTCCCCAGTATCAGCTGACAAGACCTTTAAGCCATTCTTGATTCCAAAAACGTAGGTACTATATTTCTATCACTTTGAAGGTTAGGTTTCCCTTTCACCTGAAAATCAACGTTGCAATTTTGATAAGTTTTGCAAACTCAGTGAGTGATCCATCATGTATGTGCTCACTCATATTAAAATACAAGGGCAATTCACAAACAAATCATACCATTAAATATTGAAATATCACTTCACATTTCATCATGCTTCAACATATACAATTTTTATACACTATTTCACATTTCTATTCCAAAACAGTCCAAATAATTCATTGCAATCATTACAATCCAAATAATTCTTTTCAATCATTCATTTAAAACATATAAAACTATATATGCAAATGCTTATGTGACTCCACTTTCATTGTTACTTTGTTTTGACCGAGCGCCTTTTTACTGCCAATATCCGTTGTTGATACCAGGCTGATTAATAACTATCCCTTACCCATTGAGAGCATGGAGCTCATATAAATACTAAACTTGTGACCTTGTATAAGATTTAAACTCTTTTTCACTGATCACTCCGGTCATAACTCCTTTATCTGATCATGCATATCAATATGATGAAATGCATCATTTCTTATTATATGCAATCAATCACTTTCATTCCTTACACATAGTCAATTTCACATATTTATTGGATCTAAGTCTAGAATTAGACATTTTGTTGAGCACATATATTTCTTTTAGATTCATATTCAATGATGAAACACGTCTAATACAATCTCAATTATTAAACTCCTTGGACCTTAAATGTCCAGAATTATCTCAGTCACATCAATAATAGTTCAATGGATGAAATTTAAATAGAAACAAATCAATCCTAATAAGAAAACATTTAGGTTGACTCATAGTATTCTCCAAATTAGCTATTGCCTTAACGAACTGGCAATGTCTATTAGCTAGGGTTAGGCTTGATCATCTAAATCAAGCAATACATGCATATTTTACACACATTACTAAGTTGCTCAATCATATTAATATCCAATCATGCATATATATGTGTGTGTGTGTGTATGTGTGTGTGTGTGTGTGTGTGTGTGTGTGTGTGTGTCAAATACAATGTATGCTTAATTTGACTTTACCTGGGTATGTATCCTTAAATCACATATCTTAACCATTCTCCCATCATAACTTTGACATAACTGGTTTGCAATTTAGATTATACATCAAAGAAATTTGATCATTATAATATCATCAATCATATTCACTAATCCTTTTATAGCATTATATATTCACACAATATCCAATTTCTCATTCATTCATACCTAATTCACCTTACTCATATCCTTCAAATCACATTTACATTTATAAGAACACCTTCATTCCTACATCCTTCATAAATTTCTAGATTTTATATACATTGATATCAACAATCCATTCTTAAGTTATCACATCAATTAACAACCTAAACATATCAAACCTTTAACCAATTAATCCAACATCAAACTAGCTTCATTTTAAGCCTTAATTAAGTCTAAATGCACTAAAGTAAAGTATCTTATCCGTAGGTTGTTTAACAATCACTTAAAAGATAAGATTCCACTTTCCATGTATTTTCCACAATCATGGAGGCCTTCCTATGATCGTGCGATAGGTAATATGTGAATGTCTTAGCCTTTTCCTTCAATGTTTTTCTAGATTTTAACTCAATCTTACCCACTAAAATCATCTTATGCATAGTTCATCACTTCTAATTCAATTCCTCATCAAATTCACCTTAATCCCAACTCAAAATCATCCCTAATATTACTCATAAACTATTATTGATCATTTACACAAAAACATAACATGATATATCCATTGGTTCATTAATATCCTAGCACTAACTTAACTCCATTATCATTTTCAATCCATCCCTAAAATATCATCTTATACGCCCCTATTAATCAAGCCATGAAGATTAATATTATAATTACTTTTTCGACTCTAAAACTTCTCAAAACATCACAAAAACCTCTCTTCCCAAGGTTACATGATCATCATCTATCCAATGTGGAACAGGATAGGTTTTTATTAATAAGAAGAGATAAAAAAAATTTGTTGAAGTAACAAGGCATTAATTTTTGGCAATGCTCAACATCGTGAGTGTGAGGAGTGAGTGTCAAAATTTGAGAAAAGAAAGAAGAAGATGAGAGCATGTAGTAAAAAGTAAGAATGAAAGAGAAGATGGTTAGGTTAAGTGTGAGTGTTGTGGGTTAAGGTGTGTGGCAAGTGTTGTGACACTTGTCACTTGCCACATATCTTACACTCATGGTACCGTATGTCACTTAATAATTATTCCATTTTTCTCTCAATCTCTAGTCCATTTGTTACCCAATTATCTAAGCCACTTGTCAATTAATCCTAATACCACTTGTGATTTAATTGTACTATCATGTGTCAATTATTTCTACTACCATTTGTCAATTTGTCTTACCATTTGGCATTTTTCCTAGTCCAAAAATACACATAAATTCATAAATCTCCCAATTTTATCAATTAATTCCAAATTAATAATTGAAAACCATCATACCAAAATTAATTACATAATAATTCACATTTCACATCATAAACATTTAAAACCTTTTATACCCAAAATATGTCAATTAAGTGCATCAACAATCTTTGCAACGTGTACAAAAATATTTTTCATGTGTGTATGTTAATGGTATGCAGGTGAATGAAATGCAACTCATAAATTTTCAATGCTATTACTTATGTACAATGGTTTAAGATACTATGCCCTAACCTTTAGTACAGAAAAGGGGTTATTACATAAGCAACACGGGCATAGTGCAATCACTCACTCTAGCCTGTAACACATTACATTCATAAAGAGAATGGATTTAAAATGGTAAAGCAAAAAGGATAAAGGAAACCTAGACCATCTCCATATGAAGAGATGAACAGATATTTTCTTGTTTCTAAGTGCAAGGAAACACGAAAGGAAATGAAGGTAAGTGATCCATCTTATTGGAAAAATCAGAGTGTTTCTTGAGAAATTTTCATCTAGATATCTTGCATTTTCACAGTGCAATCTTCCTATATATGGTGTAAAGTAGGCCAAAGCTAATAAGTTGATAAGCCAACCATCAAGTGTATACTAATCTTCTCTTTATAGGCTCTAAATTTTTTAATGCCAGTTTGCATACTTATGTCTAGCAGGTTCTATCTTATAAGCAAGATAGTAAAGAAAGCTGTTCTATACTGTAATACATAACAAGACCTTAGTTACATATCCCGAATTGAATGTTAAAGGGAAATAAATGAAGAAATGTAGAAAATACCTAAGTTCGGCTCCATAACTTCAAACGAGTTTCCCGAGGCCATAACAAGTGCGAATCCACTGCCACCTTCGTGAAAACTACTCACCAGAATGGGGTCAACATCGTTATACATTTTTCTCAAAACTTAAGATTTCTGAATAGGTCAGAGAATCCTTATGCTTACGAATAACATGAGCAATTGTAGGAGACCTTAACCTTTATATATAGCATCCATATCAGTTTCCCTATCACAAGCCTAATATGGGCTCGATCTATACTAATCGCGATCCATTTTCTACCCAGACTTTGAACCATTGATTTAAATAATTTATTGAGCCACCTTGTTATCTTTATCTAGATCAAATTACATAACTTAACTAATAAGTAATTGAAAAACCAAAAAATGCAATTAAATGTTGTCCAACTTTATGGGAAATGTCAAAAATATCCAACATTCTTCCCTTTGGACAATGCTTATTGTGGTAGTGATTGAAGGTTTAAAATAGTTTAAAATTTCGGTTAAGTCATGCTATTGTATGGTCAACCAAGTTTAAAAACCAATAACATTTGATCCAAAGATAACGAAAGTCCTACATTTCGTCCTACAAGGCTTTTGATACCGAAAAGTATCAAATACATGTGTCATGTGTGACACAGATTTAATACAATCACACATATCTAATACCTCACTAACATGCATGGGAAAATGAAGTATTGCAAACTAAGATGAAATCTGTATGATCTAAATTATATCATTTTCATTTGTAGGTCTCGATTTCTCTAACTTTACGCTAAACTGCACGAGCTAAATTGTATTAGAGAAATCATGCTTTCTCTCACTGAATGCTAAATAGTATTAGAGAAACCAAATGCTAAACTGCATCAGAGAAAACCTTTATGTTCTTTAACTGAATGCTAAACTGCATTAGAGAACCTTTATAGGATTAAAACTTATATCCCCTTGTTTCATGTCAAAATTTATAGATATCCATATAAAACTACATACGTCTGAATGATATAAACTCAAGGTCAATCTGTATATATCCCCAATGACCTTTAAATGCTTAAGATTGACACAATTTTAAGACTTTCATACGTATTATAACTATGTATGATAAAAAATATTATTGAGGATAAATGATGATTTATCTTTACTGATAAATCATCGTACTGTCATAATACAAAATTGTATAATTATTTAAGGAGCAAATACAATGATCCCTAAATACTAATGTCTGAGGACCTTAACACGCCCATACTAGATACATGTTTAACAAACACTAACGGGTGAAGTCCTTTAGTTAATGGATCGACTAACATCTCTTTAGTCCTGATATGCTTCACTTCGATGTCACCTTTCTGAATCAACTCCTTTATGGTCAAGTATTTGACCTCTAAATGCTTAGACTTTATGATATTCTTATTACTATTACTGAACAATATTGCAGCAAGACTATCATAGCATAACTGAATGGATTTAGCTATTGAATCTACCACAAATAACTCAAAAATCAAGTTTCTGACCCAAACCGCCTGTGTAACAGCTCCACAACATGCAACAAACTCTGCATGTATGTTCAAGGAAATTACTAGTGTCTGCTTCACACTTTTCCATGATATTGCACCATCTACAAACATAAAACTGTACTCTAAAACAAATTTGTAATCATCCAGACACATAGAAAAATTGGAGTTTGTATACCCTATGAGGTTTAAATTGTTGAATTTTCTATATGTCAACATATAATCGTTCATACCCTTTAGGTATCTTAACACTCGCTTAACTGCATTCCAATGGTCTACACCTGGGTTAGCCAGATATCAACCCAGCAATCCAACAACAAATATAATGCCTGTTCTAGTGCAAAGTTGGGCATACACTAGGCTACCATCTGCACTAGAATACAAAACATTCCTCGTAGCCTCTCTCTCAACTTTATTCTTTGGACACTATGCCAAAGATAATCTCTCGCAATGAGAGATAAGTGTTACAATAGGTCTACTTTTAGCTATATTAAACCCTTGTAAAACTCACTTAATGTATGCTCGTAGTGAGAGGCTTAATGAGTGTTAAGATCTATCCCGGTGAATCTGTATACTAAGGATAAAAGATGTTTCACCTAAATCCTTCATGTCAAAGTGTTTGACCAAAAGTTGCTTCACATCATACAACATGGTCAAATCATCTGATATAAGCAAGATATCGTACATGTATAGTAATAGGAAGATAAATTTTCTCCCTTTAACCTTATAGTATAAGCATCTTTTAACTTTGTTTTCCACACAGTCGAACGAGGTTAAAACCTCATCAAACTTTAGGTACCATTGTCTGAAAACCTATTTTAGATCGTATATTGATTTAGTCAACTTACAAACTTTATCAGTTGCTCCTTGATCCTAAAATCCTTCAAGTTGTTCCCTATAGACCTCCCCATAAAGGCCATCATTTAGGAAAGAAATTTTAATGTCCATCTGATATAGCTCCATATCATAATGAGCTACTATTGTCATAATCACTCTAAATGCTTCCTTCATGGTATACAATGTCACTGTGATGGCTTCGCCCTAAATGTACTTGGGTAGGTTAGTTCAGCTCTGCATTGATCGTATCATGTCCTTTAGGGTGCGATTGCACCTTTCGCCACAACATTTTAGTCAAGACTACTCGACATAGTGAACTAAGTCATTATTCTAACCGATTTCAAATACCTAGCAAGCAGACTCTTTTCTTGTCCTGCAACCCTATTTCTGCCATGATATTCACCTCCATCGTCAAGTCTGACAATCTTTATTGATTTTCCCAACTGGTTTTTAACCTTAGTCTTAAATATCTTGAACTTATTAGGAACTTCAGACTTTTCCTTAAGTAAGAATACATAACCATAACGGGAATAATTGTCTATAAACTTTAGAAAATATTTAGCATTGCATAGCATGATTGTATAAGGACCACTAATGTCTATATGTATGAAATCGAATAAACTAGAAGCAGTAGTTATATCTTGGTCAACTTACCCCTATACAATCAATACATGTTTCCAAATCACTAAAGTCCAGAGTTGGGAGAATGTTATCCTTTACCAATCTCTCAACCCTCTCCTTAGAAATATGGCCTAGGCATTTATGCCATAACATGTACGATGTTTCCTTTATGAAGGCTCTCTTACAAGTAACAGGTTCAGCATATAAGAAGAGGTATACATTTTGTTAGGAGTAAGACACATTCTATATAATCTGTAGGATAAAAAGGCAATTTTGATATGTTTTTCATTCATAAAAATATTTACAACCAAAGTACCAAATGCCCTCTTTATCCAAAACTAATATAGAGATCATATTTCATCTAAAAGACAGAATATAAAAAATGTCTCGTAAAACCAGTACAAACCTCGCAACCAAAGTATCAAATGCCCTCTTTATCCAAAACTAATATAGAGGTGAATATATCATTTAAGCAATGACTTTCCTCCATCTAATGCCTTTATGTACATCTCAAAACCCTATGTAAGGCTAACACCTTCGAGTTGAATAACTGAACATTAGACTAGAGACATCCCCTGAACAATCCAAAATACTAACTTGAAAGGCCACTTTGGTGATTACATCCTCATCAGTACCCTAGATGGTCCACAAACACAAGGGATACATTCTTACGTTATCCTCGCATTCTATATAGGCATACTGTATGTAAAAATTAACAATAAATGCAAAAGACCAAATGCACAGTCAAATAATCACATACTAATACTGAAAATATTGTCTTTAAACTTTATTTGAGACTTCTATCTTAAACAATCTTAATAAGAGTCATTATTGTGTTGTCCCGAATATCAAACCTACCATACGAGACACTAAACCTTAAGTGTCTCCTTTAAGTGCAGTTCAAAGCTCAAAAATTTGCTCAAAACTAGTTTAAAAAACTATAAAATCCTTTTAAGGAATAAATTACCAACGTAATAAATCTAGAAAAATTGAAAATTCATTTAAAAATTTTACCGACCTAAAAATTGACCTAAAAGGACCCGAGGCAACCTTACGGGAATTCAGGAAATTTTCCTTTTTTAAGTGTTGATGTCAGCATGACATTAGCAGTACTGTGCACTAGCGTTAGCACAACACTGTGCACTGACATCAACTCAATGTCATACCCACTTGCATAGTTACTGTTGACAAGTGTGTAACACGTGCCAACCACACACAGACGTGCCTGTACTGTATGTCT
Organism: Erythroxylum rotundifolium; assembly: GCA_027563915.1. Lineage (NCBI taxonomy): Eukaryota > Viridiplantae > Streptophyta > Magnoliopsida > Malpighiales > Erythroxylaceae > Erythroxylum > Erythroxylum rotundifolium. Next base: position 36,906 of record JAOSBO010083544.1, on the reverse strand, counting down.
CCATCCTCGTTGTCCACGTGTCGAGATAGATTCTACACGTGCTTGCCAGTGGGAGAACAGGTCACGTGAGGCGAGTGCAACATGGCCATCACCCTTAAAAGCCACATGGGAGGACATTGCACGCACCAGTTAAACGCGCTCTGACGATTACTATAGCACCGTCGAGCGTGTGCACAATAGCCCTTCGATGGATAGGACAATGTTCAACAATCCCGGAGCCCGTCTATTTCGCCGTTTGGTACAATCGCATCTTTATTTTCGGTAACCCGATTACGTAACTGTTCTGATACTACGTGTAATATGTAACTATACCTTAATTATGTATCCTAGATCGAGTGTGAAAGGGCAATAAATGAAGAAATGTGGAAAATATCTGATTTCAGTTTCATAACTTCAAATGAGCTTCCCGATGCCATAATGAGCGTGAATCCACTACTACCTTTACGATAACTGCTCATCGAAACACAGTCAATGTCTTTCTACAGTTTTCTCAAAATGTAAGCTCTCTTAACGAGTTATAGAATCCTTATGCTTACGAATAACTTGATCAGCTGCAGGAGGCCTTAACCTCTGTATATAGCATCCATATCGGGCTTCCCTATCTCAAGTCTGATATGGGTTTGGTCCACAATAATCAGGATTTATTTTCTACCTGGACTTTGACCCATCGATTTATATCATTTATTAAATTACTTTGTTATCTTTATCTGAATCAAATGGCATAACTTAATTGATAAGTTATTGAAAAACTGAAAAATACAATTAAATATTGTCTAACTTTATAATAAATGTAAAAAATGTCCAACATATGCCTCATACTAAGGTTTTAGCTGCCCTTATAAATTACTTCTGTAGGAAACTTCCATTTTGGAACAATAATTCTTTGAAGAACTAATACAAAAGCAAAATGTTGGGCTATTTTAAACACAAGAAGGTAGTTCTAAGTGAAATAGGAAATCAATATGAGCATACTCGTTATAACGAACCTAGTAAACTTTTTCAAGTGTACAACCCGAGTTCTACAGAAAAAGATTTATGTTCGCAACGTCAGTGGGTAAAAGAATCGAGTCGTCATCATAACACCAAATTGTTCCTGGATTCTAAACCTTGTACTGATCAGATCTATAAATTAATAACTTCAATATAATAACTACGTTAAAAAACAGAATTAGATACCCGATGCATTTCCAAGATATTGATGGAAAGTATCTAAAAATGGCAAACTAATCGGTGATGTGCTGACATATGCACCGGAATTTCCAACATTTGTAACGAGGCATGTGAAATAGACAATACAAGTTTAACTTAATAAATGGATAATATTTAATTATGGAGCAGTTCCAACTTGCGTAGTTTCTCACCTTGATCCAATTTTTGAATGCATTTGGCATGTTAGAAGTCAAACCGATAAAACTTCTTGGTTCTTCTAGATACAATAGCAGCTGTCAAACTCATCTATTATGACCGTAGTGTGCTAGTTGTAACGTTCATTTATTATGGCTATATTTTAGTTGTCTTTAGGCTGTTAAATTCAGTGAATAAACCGTTGATGGCTATAAAAAGACTTGTATGGGTAATGTTTTGTAAAAGAAAAAAATCAGTGAGAAAAGCAGAGGAAAAAATAAAAAAGAGTGAGACTTAAAGCTGCAGCTCATACACTATAACGATGTTTATTTTCAATAAATATTATTGTTTGATTTTTAGTAGTCGGTCTATTACGTTCCAACATGACAGATGCAGGCCCGTGTTGTCTATAACTAGACATGCACAGCCTAATATTCATGCTGGAGCCTGGGAACTTTGGTAGAAAGCCGGACACAAGAGTGACACCTGAATCAAATCCATGGCGTCAAACATCACATTATAGTTATTCATTCATGTCAAAGACTAGAGCAAGTTAATTTCTCTCAGATAGAATCACAATGAATGTAACTATTCTTGTTTAATCTCACTAATTCTTAATTTATGACTTGCCCTGCATAAAAGTTACTATCAGCAGTGATTAAGTTATTTTCCCAATCGATGAGATAAACTTTTATAGCCGTTTTAAATGTACATGTATGTAAAAAAGGAAATTGATGTAGAAGTTATTATCTACAGCCTCAGTCACAATATTGGGCAGTCTTAGAGAGAGGTCACGTTTCTCTCCAAACACTCATTTTCTCCTGCTGCTTTGTCCTAGCCGGTTAACGTATTTTGAACAGACTCAACGCCCAAGGTCATTTCCTCATTTAGTAGCCCACTTTCCTTTACTCTTTTGCCGCCTAACTCTTTTGTCCGATTTTTTTTTTATTATAGGAAAAAAAATTGTATTATAGGAAACAAGTCGTGACTCTTCTCTCTCAAACACCCTCGCCTTCCTCGTCCCCAGACCTCATTTCAGCCCGGCTTTTTCTTCTCGTCCAAGTCCACTTACTGTCAGGGACAAGGGTACTTCTATTAGTGTGGAGAAAGAAAAGTCAACCACTATCCCGCACAGAAAGTTTGCTTGGAATAGGGCAGTGGGGGCTCCTGTTACCTTTGACAAACTACGGTTCATCCTTCCTACTAAACTTGGAAACCTGCTCTTGCCTCCCCATAAAAGTCTTTAGACTGGTGCCAAGAAATGGACGCTGCATAAAGGGTCATGAAATGGAATTCTTCATTAATCAGTTACTTCAACCAGGAAGCAACTTGGTATGTAAGTAGATTGATTAGGGAAGATGAGTTTTTTTATATTCAGTTCTTCTCAGAGGAAGCTGCATAAACGGTTATGAAATGGAATCCTTCATTAATCAATTACTTCAACCTAAAAGAAACTTGGTATGTAAGTGCATTGATTAGTGAAGATGAACTTTTTTATATTCAGCTTCTTCTCAGACACTACAAGAAAATTGCCGTTTTGTGACAGAAATTACCGATGGAAAACATCAACATTCTGTTGGAAAGTAAGTTTAGTGATGGACTTTACCGACAAATAAATGCTTCACAGAAACAGCCGTGGCTAATAATTGCCCAACGGATAGCATTGTCCGTCGATAAATTTACCGACGGACAATGCTATCCGTCGGCAATTGTTAAGTACGGTCATTTCTACGAAGCCTTTATCTGTTGGCAAAGTCTGTCACTAAACTTACTTTCCATCAGAATGTTGATGTTTTCCTAAATTTACCAATGGTTTATTTGTGACCATCGACAAATTTACTGACATTTTTCTCAATTGTGTCAGTAAATTTCTCAAAACATTACCAACGGTTACTTTCCATCGGTGATATTACCAACGGTAGCCTATTCTTTCATCGGTAAATTTAGCGACAGAACTGGTTATTCTGTTTGTGATTACCGATGGTTAGTCGTATTCCATCAGTAAATACAATTGTTTTTACTGACGGATCAACGATATTTCGTCAATAATTCAACCAGAATTTTTTTAAAAAAATATATGTTAATATTTTTTATTTGATGATGTTATGGTTGATGCATAATTTAAACAGTCATGAATTTAATAGTATACATTTAATTTGTTTAGACAGAAATTTGATTGATGATATAAAGTTAAAAATATCTTAATTAATAATAAAAATATTACATTGTTCATAATAAGTATTTGTAATTCAAATTAAATAGCCAAAAGTACACTATTAATTTGGTGACAACGGATGCTCTGATTGGTGTGATAAGGTACTACTCCTACCCTTCAACTTATCCACCTCATTACGGAGTTGAGCTATGTACTGCATCGACTATTGCAATTGAGTCACCAATGTCTACACTGTGCTCCGAAACTCTTGCACTTCATTGATGTGGACCGTCGACTAGATGTTGTTGTATTGGACGTGAAGGATTGTGAATAACATGTGTTCGCAAATGAACCTAAGCCGAATATCCTCCTACGACGGTCCCTACCACCCATTGCATGAAGACAAGTTTCAATCTCATCAACATCTTCAGACTGCTAAGGCTGTAGTTGAATACTTTCTTGTATTTTGTTATATCAGAAAGCAATGTTTATATTAATAAATGACAATTATTAAGCATTAATATTAAACTATAAATTTTACATATATTTTATTCTCTACAACGGCTGTTGACAAATATTACACCATCATGCTTCTTAGTGTGAGTGTGCAAAAAGAGCTGACGGGGTGTAGGCCTTATGCCTATAGACTTTTCCTGCATAAGAATAAAATGTTATAAGTGTACTAGAAGTTATAAAAATTATGATATCTACCGCCTACTAAACAAGTAAAATAACTCAAAAACACAGTCATATATGACTCCTGTCATTTATAATATTATCATTCTCAACAAGAAATACATATTTTTATTCCAAAATTCACACTTCAAATTCAATTAAAATACAGCAAAGAAAAGTAATGAGAATATAAATGTAAACTATAGGTACTTACAAGTCTCTCTGCATGCTCATGGTGGGTAATAGATGCTCCCGTATGCACGAGAAGACTCTCTCCCCTTGGTCCTTTCTGTTGGCCAAATTACAATCTAAAACGGACATTACCTTAGGTGATGTCCAATGCTGCAGCCAACAACTCCATATTTCTTTAAAAATATAAGGTATTCGTACATCGGCCCTATGTATCATGGCAACAAAGTTACGATAACGTGTACGCGCTCGTCTCTCCCATACTCTATAGACAATTACATCAAATTGAGAATCCCAAAAAATTCTTTCTAAAAAAAAGGAAAAACATTCGATAAATAATTATGATGTAATAATATTTATCTAATTAATGTATATAATTGTTAATTAAAAAAGAAAATAATAATTTTGTGGTACTTGAAACTCGTGATTGTAAAATTCCTTTATCACCTCAGAGATATTCTTCCACACATAACACTAAGGATCAATCTTCTCTTTGAATTTTGATGTCATGTTTCTTGAGCAAGGTCCAGATAGAAATAACTTAATATAAAAACAAATAAATTTTGGGCCCCCACGTGGCCTCTATTTTTTTGAATGGTGTTTCCACAGGACTTTAACTAGTTAAATTGTCTTGTTCCTGAAGACCTTTTCTTTAATGTTCAGAATCTCTATTGGAGTCTCCTCATAAGTCAGATCATCTCTTAATTAAATCTCAGTGGTCTGAATGATGTGGGAGGGATCTGATCTCTACCTCCTTAACGTGGAAACATGAAAGACATGGAACCTCAGTGGTTTAGTGGCATCACTAATCTATAAGCCAGTGGTCTAATCCTCTCAACAATCTCATAGGGACCAACATATCTTGGGCTCAATTTTCCCTTCTTGCCAAACCTTGTAACTCCTTTCCAATGAGATGTCTCAAGAAAGACTTTCTCACCAACTTCATACTCCATTTCCTTTCGATGTGCATCAGTATAGCTCTTCGTTCTATCTTGAGCTGCTTTGAGCCTTTGCTAACTTCCATTTGGAGTAACTCTGGTCCTATTAATTTCTTTTCTCCTTCTTTATCCTAGCGTATAAGAGTTCTACATCTTCTTCCATATAGTGCTTTATAAGGAGCCATCTGAATGCTCGAGTAGTATGAATTATCACAAGCAAATTCAACCAATGGTAAGTGCTCGTCCCAAACACCTTTGAAGTCTATCACACCTGCCTTGAGCATTCCTTCAAGGGTTCGAATGGTCCTCTCAGATTGACCATCTGTTTGGAAATGGAAAGCGGTGCTAAAATTTAACTTGGTCCTTAGAGCTTCTTACATGAGTTCCTAAAATCTCGAAGTAAACCGAGGATCTCTGTTAGAAATTATGAAATCTGGAATCTCATGTAGTCTCACTATCTTATTAATGTACTTCTTTGGTAGCACATGCAGAGAATCAGTCTGTTTAATTGCTAGAAAATAGGTTGGCTTCATCAAACGGTCTACAATAACCCATATGGCATCATGCTTCCTACTGGTTTTGGCCAAACCCATCAAAAAATCCATGGTTATTCTTTGCCACTTCCACTTAGGAATGGACAATGACCTTAACTTTTCTAAAGGTGGTTGGTGTTTAGCCTTGACTTGCTAACACACTAGACACTTGCTTACATATTTTGCTACATCCTTCTTCATGAATCTCTACCAAAAATGCTCTTTCAAATCTTTGTACATTCTAGTGCTACCTAGGTGCATAGCATAAGGCGCATTGTGTGCCTCGTCGAGTATCTCATCTTTTACCTCCTTGACATTCGAAATACAAAGTCCATCGCCTACAACCATAAGTCCATCATCCCTCACTTCCACTTCAAATTGCTTGCCATTCTTAATTTCTTCTAGAGCTTGTTCAAATCTACATCTTGTTTTTGTAAATCCTTAACTTTCTTTCTGAGTATCGGTCTCACTCTGTTCCTCCTATTTTAAGCTTATTCTAAGCTTAGCCATCTCTTCCAACAATGGTAAATAAATTGTCTGAACATGGGCTATAGAGGATTTCCTACTCAAGGCATTGGCCACTACATTTGCCTTACTTGGATGGTATTCAATTAACAATTCATATCCCGTAAGCAACTCTAACCACCTTCTCTGTCTCAAATTCAACTCTTTCTGGCTCAATAAGTATTTAAACTTTTATGATTTGTAAAAATCCTTATCTGAACTCCATATAGATAATGTCTCCAAATTTTCAAGGAAAAATTATTACTACTAATTGTAAATCATATGTCGGATAATTTAATTCATAAAGCTTTAGCTACCACGAGGTATAAGCTATTAACTTATCTCCTTGCATCAACACACAACCCAAACCCTTTTCTCATCATCCTGTCAATAGCAAAGCTGAAATAATCTTTTGTGATGGTGTTTTTCTATCTCCCTTAAAAGTCACCTTCCCACCCTTGCCAAGATCAAATTCTACCTCTTTAAGACTGCAGTCTAACTTTGCTTGATATTTCTCTAAGGTATCCATTCCAAGTATCATACCTAGGCCCTTTAATTCTAAAGGCATTAAGTCCACTACCAATTTAGCACCATCAATAAAGAGTTCATAATCTCTATATGCTTGACTTATTATCACGTTCCTCCTTATAAGAGTAATAATAATCAATGGACTATCCAATGACACCAAATTAAAACCATATAATGTCATGCTTACAGAAACAAAAGAATGTGTGTAGCCAGAATCAATCAATAAATATACTTTTGAATTAAATAATTAAGCCATACTTGTAACAACTTCAAGTGCGGCTACAGCTTCATCTCTGGTCATGGAAAACACCCTTGCCTGCGCTTGACCCCTTGGCCTTCCAAAAGGCATAACCTTCTTTGCCACTCTAGAACTACCTACCTCAATGGCTGGCCTAGTTCCTACTATTTCAGCTCTCCTTGGGGCTTGCATCTGTGACCCATCTTGCTTTGGTGCTTAGAGACATTCCTTGAGTGTCCCTTCTCTCCATGTTGGAAACATACTCTAAGTAACTTGAAGCAATCTCCTCTATGAAACTTCCCACAATGCTAGCATTAAGGGTTCATATACCTACTACTCTCCATCCTTCTGTTGCCTCCTACAGTTGAGGCTTGCACTTAAGTTGCCTTGGCTTGATTGTTTTTAGCAGAGCCACTACCTCCCACTTCACTCTGTATGTTGGAAGTCCTCATACTCCTCTCAGGCATAAGGGTACTCATTTCTTTCTTAGAAGACTATTCCTGGTCCTTTCTCTTCCTGTTTACTTCATACTTTATGTTCTCCAACTTCTTAGCTTGGAGTGCTTATACCAATAGCTTATAGTCACAAAAGTTGTGGATCAATACTCTCTCCTTAATCCCCAAATGAAGTCCTCCCTCAAACTTATGACACTCATCCTCCTTATTCTCAACATTGTTGGCTGCATAACTTGAAAGTTGGGTGAACTTCCCTCTGTGTGAGATTTAGGAATTCTCTTGCCTTCTCTTGTACATAGTCTTTAGAGAAGTATTTCTTCCTAAAGGCTTCTAAAAAAATTCCTTTATGACAATACTGGCGGTATGACTTGACTATGGGGCACTAATTCCCACCAATGGAGTGCGTCGCCTTGCAGCAAGCTCACTGTATAATCCAATTTATCCTCATCAGAGCACTTCATTTGAAACAGAACTCTCCCTGTCCTTCTCAACCATGCTTTAGCTTCTTTGGGATTCGTAGTCCCATTAAAGTTTAAAGTCCCATACTTACAGAGCCTATTATACGGTCCACTCCTCTCCACTGGAACTTATGGCACTTGGCCTATAGTATGCGTGAAAGCCTAAGCAAAGGCTTGAAAGAAATGTGGATCCATTGGGTTTACTTAGGGCATAGGAGGAGGAGGCGGTGGCACTTCATGTTACACACTATGTGCCTCAGAATCATGGGCAGAGTGTGTCCTTGCTTCTTGTGGGACATGGGATTCATCCATACTTCCTTGGGGAGAGCAATATCGAGTCATAGCTCCTTAAGTTCGCCTTCAAGGCAGCATACTCACTCCTTTAATTTAAAACCATTTAAAATCTTTAGTTCATGTTTCATGTCGGGTTTAAACTTTGCAAGTATGTATTTAAAACCTTATCAAACCATGCTTTATGTAAAACAATTTCAAATCATGTGAAACAACACAAAAATAGTAATGTTCATTTAAATTAATGAATGTTCATTTCGGGTTTTAAAACGACCCATGTCATGCCTAGGTACTCCTAAACCTAAACGCTTTGATACCAAACTTGTTAGGCCCCATTTCCCAAGTCTAACTCGTGAGTCAAACGTATATGTATCACTTGTAGGGTCCTTTTTATGGAATCTCATTAACCAACACAGATTCATCTCCATTCTTATAACATCCCAAAATTTCGTATTTGAACACTTAACATACGACAATCCAATCTTATGTTTATATCCTTAATCATCACCCTAACATATCACTCATTTTTATCCCTTATTTTCACATCAAACTAAATGCATTTCAACCTCCATTCAAGCCTAAATGTATCAGAGAAGAGCATTAATAGGTCCATAATTTATAGATGTTCATGATTTGGGATAATAAGCATAACTTTCACAATGATTGTCAGATTAAGGTCATTCAAGCACAGTTTTGAAGAGGACTTTGAGTTCTACAACTTCTGTGAAGACTTGAAGAGAGATTTTGCATCTAGATGGTCAAAATTGCACATTTATAAAATTATTGTGAGAATGTCTGCTTAGTGGACATACGTCCCTTCAATCGGACATAAACTGAGCTGGGACACTAAAATTTTTGAGAAGATCGACCCAGTGGACATTAAGTCTGCCCAATGGGCATTTATGGGTCAAAAAGGAAAACAAGTTAGAAACAACTTTTTTGTCTAAGAATATTGTAACTTCGTCTAGACCTCTAGAACTGTTAAATATAGATTTGTTTGGTCCAACCAGAACAGTAGGTCTTGGTGAAAAGAAGTATGGTCTCGTAATTATTCATGACTTTTCTAGATTTTGTTAGATATTGTTTTTATCACATAAAGATGAATCTCTTAAATGCTTTAAAGTTCTATCCAAAAAGTTACAAAATGAAAAAGGAATTTCTATTGCTGGAAGTAGGAGTGATCATGGTAGAGAATTTGAAAATGAAAAATTCAAAATGTTTTGTGAAGAGAATGGAATTTTCCATAATTTCTCTGCTCCTATAAAGAAAAAAACAAGATGATACAGGAAATGGCAAGGACTATGTTATATGAAATGAATCTTTCTAAGTACTTCTGGGTAGAAGCTGTAAATACAGCTTGTTATATTCAAAAAAGAGTATTTTTGCGATTTATTTTAAATAACACTCCGTATGAATTATGGAAGGGAACAAAGCCAAATATTTCTTACTTTCATCCTTTTGGATGAAAATGCACTATTTTGAATACAAAAGAAAATTTGGATAAATTTTATTCAAAGATCAATCCAGGAATTTTTTCTAGGTTATTCAATTACTTCTAAAGCCTACAAAGTTTATAATCTTGTTTCTAAATCTGTTCAAGATTCTATGCATGTAAATTTTGATGATGATTCTTATCTAGATAAAAGAGATGATTCTGATGATGAAACTCTATCTACTCCTTTAGTTAATAGCCTAGACGACTCACCACTAGACGTCCATTTGATAAAGTAATAGATAGTTTAGAAAATATTAGCTTAAGAAAAGATTGGAAATATAAATATTCTCACCCAAAAAATTTGATTATAGGAGAAATACCAGAAGGAGTGAGAACTAGATCTAAGTTTAAAAGAGAGGGTAATGTAGCATTTGTTTCCGAATTAGAACCTAAGAAAATTGATGAAGCTCTTTAAGACGAAGCTTGGATTTTATCCATGCAAAAAGCTATAATCAACTAGAAGGAATATACTATAATGAAACATATGCCCTTGTAGCTAGACTAGAAGCTTTTAGGATCTTGCTTTCATATTTTGTTCATTAAAATATAAAACTGTTTCAAATGGATGTGAAAAGTGCTTTTTTGAATGGTTTTATAGATGAAGAAGTTTATGTAAAACAACCCCTAGGTTTTGAAGACTTTGATAAACCAGATTATTTGTATAAACATCATAAAGCTTTGTATGGATTAAAACAAGTACCTCATGCTTGGTATGATTATTTGAGTTCGTTTTTAATTAAAAATGACTTTATTAGAGGTCAAGTCAATAAAAGATTATTTAGAAAAATATTTAAAATGATTTTATCGTTGCACAAATATATGTAGCCGATATCATTTTTGGTGCAACTTCTAAAAAATTATGTTAAAATTTTGAAAATCTTATGAAAAGTGAATTTGAAATGAATATGATGGGTGAATCATAAGTTCTTTCTTAGTTTATAGATTAAAAAAATTGAATAAAAGATTTTTATTCACCAACAAAAGTATATCAAAGAACTTTTAGTCAAATATAAACTGGAAAATGTTAAACCAATGTTAACTCCTATGCACCCCTCAATCATCTTAACCAAGGATGAAGTTGATAATAAGATTGATCAAACTCTTTTCAGTGGAATTATTAGTTCTTTGCTTTACCTAACTACAAGCAGACCTGATATAATGTTTAGTGTTTATTTGTGTGCAAGATGTCAAGTAGATCCTAGAGAATCTCATTATATTGCTGTTAAAAGAACATTGAGATATTTGGCAGATTCTACTAATCTTTACTTAATGTATGAGAAAAGTAAAGATTTCAGGTTAATTGGCTACTGTGATGCTGATTATACTAGAGATAGGATTGATAGAAAGAGTAGAAATGGAGGTTGTCACTTTCATAGGCATAATCTAATTTCTTGGTCAAGCAAGAGGCAAAGTTCAATTGCTTTATCTACTGCAGAAGCTGAATACAGGTTAGCTGCAAGCTGTTGTTCACAAATATTATGGATAAAGTATCAGTTAGAGGATTATTCTTTCCAAGAAGATCAGATACCAATCTTTTATTACAATACAAATTCTATCAATCTCTCAAAGAATCCAATACAACACTCAAGGGAAAAGCATATTAAAGCTAGACATCATTTTATAAGAGACTATATACAGAGAGGAATCCTTAATCTACAATTTGTTGAGATGAATTAACAATGGGCAGATATCTTCACTAAACCCTTAAGTGAAGACAGATTCAAGGAAATCAGACGAAGCCTGAATATGGTGATGTTAAATGACCATTCATTTGAGACTTCATGATCCAAACAATTTGTCCTAAAGGAACTAAAAAGTTGTAAGTTTTTAGACTAAAAAGCAATGGTAACTTTCACTCGGTAGTTTCAATCTCATGATTACCAATGGATCAGTTAAAAACATTACAAATGGTAACTTTTTAAGAGTGTATATAAAAAGAAATCATCTCAAAATGTGCAACACCTTACACTCTAGAATTTTCTTTAAAAACTTCGAAACTGACTTGTTCAAAGTTCTCTCAACAATAACGATGAACCCTCTGTTCTAAACTTCAATTCCTTCTCATTTCATTTCATATACTTCTCTGATTTTTTTTCTATATACTAACCTCACTTCTCCAAGCGAAATACATTTCTTTGTTTAGTGTTTATCTTTTACAGATTAAAAATGTCGAAATTTCTTGTCTATGGAAGACTCGTCGATTTCACTTCCTTGAAGGATAATCAGATGGATATTAAACCTATGATTGAAGTTGTTGGATTGAAGAACTTCTTCAATATTTGAGAGACGGTGTATCTGAATGAAATATATTGAGTTCTACAAGAATGTGAAGGTGGTAGACAACACCTTGGTATCGATGGTAGATGGGTTTTCGGTAATAATCACACAAGATTCTATTATGAAGGCTATTGGGTGTCCAAATGAAGGACCAGAATTGTTCAACAATACAAATTGGATCACTCAAAGTCATATAAATGAAGCTAACATCAATCAACAACTATATGGATCTAATAATCCAGGAGTAAGGAAGTCTTCAACCCTCATTCCAAAGGCTAGGGTTCTTCACTCACTTCTTCTCCATTGTATCCTACTAAGAGCAGGATCAAAGGACAGTGACAATGAATGATGAACATTATCTATTTCATCTACTCACTCACTAATTGGTTAATCTTTCATTCTTGATTCTGAAGTACATGATAAAGGCTAGGGGAAATTATCATCTGAAGAGTGGTTTTTTTACCTTTCAGTATATTGTTAACAAGATTCTTCAAAGAATCTGGTATCCTACTTGATATAGGAACAGAGTAAAGTTGAATGTTAAGAGTGTTATCAATGCCTTTAATATTCACAAAATAGGGATCAAGACTGAAGCCAAAGCGGATGTAGATTTCACACTGAAAGCACAGTCTAAGGGGGAGCTTTCAGTAAGACGAACGAGGAAAGAACATATTTTGTTTTAAATACAAGCAAAACCTCGATCGTTCAGAAGAATATCAATAGAGGTAAAGGTTGAACAATCATCTGGTGAGCCAATACAATCTAAGGCGTTTCCAAAAGGGAAGGAAAGCAAGGTTCAACAACCAACTCCCCAAGTGTCTTTAAAGAGGAAGGCTGAGATGCTCCGATCAGAAAGGCCTGAGAAGACAAGAAGGTCACCAAGATTAATGACCTTAAGATAATAAGAATAGAAGAAACAAAGGAATGAGAAAGTTCTGGTTCTTGGTGCAGATTTTGAGAGTAAAAAGGAGCCAGAGCAACAACAGCAGCTGCCAAACCAATTGTCTCTATCACTCAGACTAAATTAGAACAACCATCTAGAGAGACTGAGATTAAAAGAAAGTTACTATTTGAGAAGAAGAACCCTCAAAAACAACTCCCTTCCAAATTAGAAGAAGAACAAAAGAAGACAAAGCTTGTTCAGAAGAAGAAGGTTTCATCATCTAATGTTCAACAAAAGATACAAACTGTTAAAAAGAAGCGAGTAACTTACAACCCTCCTCAATAATAAAGAAAGAAGATTTGAAGATGAAGGTCATAGAAGAATCAACATCTGACTATAATAGAGGTTCAATTATCATCAGAGAACCTTCTAAATAGAAAGTTTAGGTTCAATTTGAACCTATAATAGTAAATGATCAGATGATATATCTTCTAAGCCCTAAAGATCGAAGACTATATAGTATTCTGAGAGATGAAAAGACAAAACATATCTATTTAAGAATACAGAAGGTCCTTACACAATCTATCCAATAATAAGCAGGATAACAATTAAGATTATACCAGATGTACAACCTAAACGTCTAGCACCAGAAGTCAACAAAGAAAAAGGAAAGAAGAAGAAGTTTCCTAAAAAACGAGAAGATGGTCACACAGAAGAAGAAATTCAAGTGGCAGTGAAGAACATAGACGATGTATGTCATGCAGCTCAACTTTTAGGCGTTTATGTATCACATCACATATCAAGGGAATTAGGAAGTAATTTTGGAGCATTTACCAAAAACGAAAGCTTTAAGGTAGTTGGCACAATATCAGAAGGAAGGCATAAAAGTATCACAATTGAAGGTATCAATTTTAACTTAGAAACCTTTGTGCATTTGCTTGTTCATTTCAAACCCTTAGGTTTCATTCCTTCAGTTAACACTATTTTACACCTTCTCGGGCAACTAGTTTACAAACTACCCAGACCTGATGATCTTGATATCCCTGATGGAGAACAACCTTTTCCATTACCCTCAATCAAAATTATAGAATTAGAAAATTCACCTAGAAAACCATCTATCGTTGATTATATTTGTCCACTTAGTGAAAAGCTACAAGATACTATCGTTAATTCAGAGCTCTTGAAGAATTTCCTCGAATGGACTGAAGCTAGTCATAAGTAGACGGAAGTTTAGGAAGCCTTAGCTAAATATATTGGGAAACATGAAACTAAGGTTGATGAACTAGGTGATGCAGCGGGTGATCTTTATGAGGAAATAACACTCCTACGTGTTTATCTAGAAGAAGACCTTAAGATGATCTGCACTGATATTCAACAAATGTAGTTTGAAATTTTGAAGCATCTAAAACGAATGATCTTTTTGATTAATAACAAATAAAGGGAGAATAGGATAATAGTAGAAAGGAGAATTAGAGAATTAAATTTTTTTGTTTATCATTGTATATTGTATATCTTGCTTTATTCGTCTGAATATTATTTTTATCTTCTAATATTATGATTATTTGTTATCATTAAAAAGGGGGAGATTGTTAATCAAGAAGACTTCACTTCTTCTATTGATTTTGCTGAAAGTCAAATAATAACAATAAAAGAAGTGTGTGAACTGTTTTGATAAATTTGTTAAGTGCACAGATAAATGTAAGTGACACAAATCATCAAATGTAGACGATACTTAAGTAAAAGTTGAATAAGATGAAGCATCTAAGATGGGTCAGATGAAGTAATTAAGTCTAAGACACCAGACGAATCATACAAATCGAAGAACACAAGACGATCTAATTAAAGAATGTACAAGAACATCAATTTGTTGGAGTTGATTGTAGGACTTACTAATAACAGACTTTAGAAGATTCTACAAGCAGATTTCTCAAGAAGACCATTGGATATTTAGATTATAAATATCAGTCATAGTTATAAAAACTAACAACAATACACACAACGAAAACGAAGAGAACTCAAAATATACTTAGAGAAATTTTGTGCTCAAGTGCTTATGCTTTCAAAAATATTTTGAAAGAAAGGAAAGAAAGAAAGAGAGAAAAAGCATTTATAGCGTAGGTGTGAAAGCTCAAAACAATATCTTTTGGAGTGAAAGGAAGGCTAGAGTCTGAAGAGGCTAAGAAAACAGATAAAGAATACTTTGTGAAAGAGACCTGAAAAGGCTCTACAAGTGTAGAAATTATACTTGTAACGTTGAAGGAGATAGAGAAATCTCATAAAAACTCTGAGAACTTGACGTAGCTCAAGGTTAAGGGTGAACCAATATAAATCACGGCGTCATATTTTCTAACCCTTGTCTCTTTAATTTTCTTGTTGTTAGAAGAATAGATATTAGTTTCTGTTGTTGCATTACTCATCAAATTAAGTGCGTTGTTTTGTAATTGTCTAAATTTGTCAAGAAAATCAAAAAGATTTTAAAGATTAATAACTTAGACGATTTAACACAATTCTAATCCCCTTCTTATGTATGTTACATATTATACATGATTTCTATATTAACAAGTGATTTACTTCACTATCAACGTGTGATGTATGCACATACATTAGGTTATCAACTCTTGATGCACGTACATCTGATGTACGCTACCCAATTGCGCCTCTATCTACATTGACTTTTGAGTTTACTCAACAACTCAATGCTTCTAGTGAAAACTGACCCATTAATCCGAAAATCTTGTTTTCATGTTTCAAACATATCCATATAGAGTGGGCTTGGGTTTACCCAACAAACCTAACTCTTAAAGAATTCTGGTTCTCCCCATATTAGTGGAAGGTTTTAGTTTTCATATTATGTATAAGGGATTTCATATTTTGGTCTCATCTAAGTCATAGGATTATAGTCACATTAACTGTATGGTATAATTTAGGACGTTTCATCAATCACATTGAATCTATATCCATAACCATCTATCATCCCACCTAACCTACCCTAGCATGCATTCTTTAATGTAACCATCTCACAAGGTTTTCTTATATAGGTTATGACGTGTTATGCATCTAAAGATTTGATGTTCGATTCAACTCTTTAACTGAACTACTTTCTAGTGTTAGAATGGCTAATTTCTCAATCCATATGCTTTTAATTCCAATTCAAAATACCAATGTACCAAGTATAATATCCTCTACTCTAATGTACCAATTAAACACTTTACTTGTATGATGCTTGCCATATCTAGTCATACTAGACATGAAATACTCGAAATAGATTAATACAATATTAATCTCTTAGATTTTCAAATAATTTGAGAACATCAAACTATCACCCTAAGTATCTTTAGTTAGTCTCCACTTCATCAAGACTGCTTCGACACTTGTCACATAACTTGTGAAGGCCAAAGCAATCAAGACAATTGAATATACCAAGAAGATGCTAATATGACATTTTTGACATCTGAAAATTTTGGAAACCCAATTTCAAGCAAATCAATTTGACATGAAAAAACATCAAATTAACATATTTCAGATCACATAAAAAATTATCCAAGGCATTGAAACTGAGAAACACACAATCACTCTTCAAACAAACCAGGTTCAACAGTTTTCTCATAACTGTCCAGACCTGTCTTTTGCTTGAAACAATCATTGAAAAATTTTCAATAAATTCTGAGAAAATTACAGAGGCTATAAAATGTTCCCAAAATGTTTCATGATTTTTTTAGAATTTATTTCGAAGAAAAAATCAACCAACCTCAGCGACAAAACCAATCTAGAATCTGTGTTCCTTAACACAGACATTCCTAACAGCACACAAGAAATTCTCAAATAAATATTCAGTCACCTCAAATACATTTTTCCATCTTCATAGAAATTTATAAACATATTAGAAAGAGGTTGGTGAAGGAAAATCCCAAAAAATAATTTTATAGAATTTAATCTCGAATGTGCAAGCATGCCTGTTCATGTAATGTGTATAAACACAACAACCAGAACATTAGGGAATTAATTAGCAAAAACATATCAAATCACATTGATATTTCCTTCCATGGAAATATTCAGAAACATCTCATGAGCAAATATAGGTAAGAAAATTTTGAAAAAAATATCTCTATGCTGATTTCGAATTCAACACAATCAGAATGCACAATTGTCACAACCAATCAGCAGCATCACATATGTTATTATTTCTCCTTTATAAGGGGCATAAGTGGCTCTGATACCACTGTAGGAAAAATCCCAATGTGTGCATCATATACACACGGAATGGAAAAACAAAAAATTTGTTATAGGACCTTCCCAAAGTCTAGGATCTATATGCCTATAAAAGGAAATGCCATTAAAACTAAGTGAAAATTCCCAATTCACATACATGTTCATAACACATATATCTATAGGAATTCATAGCATTTACACAAAACAATCATTCATATTTAACCATGTACCTTATGAGTATTCTCCTTCATTCTTCGATCTTCTACTTGTCGGGTTGTCGCAAACCACAACGACCAAAACAAACCGTCTCCAACGTTGTCCACACAAAGATCAGAGAAACTAATCAGATCAAACTTTTTGATCTGAAAATGGCTAGAACAAAGTCAAGAGTGCTAGCTCTTTTCTTTGTTCGTTAGAGATCAAGAACATTAAATCAAATGGAGAGGAAGAAGAGAAGAAAGATGAGAGAGTGATAGATAATAATTGTGAAGAAGCTTGCTTGTTTTCTTAAGCACTCTCACAATTATTAACTTCCTTCTTTTTGTTTGTCTTTAATGGATTTTGCCTTCTTTCCATTAAAGACATTAAATGAATATGTCGAAAAAGAAGCATCCTCCTCATCCAAATTGCACCATCTTATATATATATATATTAGTCATATTAGGATCTATTTTACCGGGTCCCTGGAGCAAAAAAACACTGGAGACCTATTTTAGCATTATCGATGTCGTAATCTTATTTGGACATATCTCGGTCTCATCGGGATCCATTCAGTTCCATTGCTCTCTATATAATGGATCTCTATCCAAAGCCATTTTACGAATCCTCTGAGTCACTTTTATGCATGTGACCTATTAGGTTCCTAGTTATATTGGTCACTTGGATTAACACTTAATCCAAGCAACTCATGTGCGGTGTCTAACAACACATCATGACCCCTAATTGACTAGAAAGTAAGTGGTTTGACAAACAAATCCGTGTTCGTCACGAACCTTCTCATGAACCCTCCCATAGACAATTACTTTACAATTCGTCCTTTCACCATGCTATACCTCACTTGGTTATGAGTATGGGCAAAGTGTCAACTCTTACTAGACTGAATACGTCAAATCTAGCCTAAGTGATATCAGTTCTTTTCTTGGGACTCATTACTTTAAATGTCAATGAAGACATTCTTTATGACAAATGTACTCCGGCCAGAGATTTCCAAATGATGACCTCGACAAGAGGTCATGGGTATCTCTTCTGCAATAAAAAAAGTGGTGAATCCTTTATTGGATACTCAATTACCTTCGAATACCTCAAGCTATACCCAATAACCACCCTATAGGTGACCTCTGTAAGGTAACAAGGAATAGAGTCAAAGCGTAGAATTAATATCCAAGATATCCTTAAGTACCTCAAGTCTAAGAATTAATATCCAATATGCTTACTACCTCTAGTAAGCATCCACATCTCAACTCTAAACGTCTCATGTTTACAATTTCTGAGATCTACTGCTTGATCAAATTAAAGAGTTTGACATGTGTTAGTCTATCCAAATTAATGATGTCTAGTCTCATTAATCTTATGACTAGGGATAATTCAGATATTGACATAATTGCACATGATAGGAATCTCAGTAGTATGATCACATCATAATTTCCTTCATGTTATGTTATATATAATGAACTTCATTAATTTGCTTATAGATCAATACCAATTAATAAGTAATGAGCAACAAATTAATAAAATATGTTTTTCTTTATTATTGAAAATAAGGTTTGTACATAACTCTGTACAAAATGTACTAAAGGTGATTCCCTTTAGGACACTACTCTAACAACTATGCCTTAAAACATAATGCAATCTACTTATCAACATCCCCACATTTAAACATTTGCTTGTCCTCAAGCAAACAAAACTTAAAACAAACAAAAATCACAAAGTAGACAATGCAGTAATGAGACAATTAGCTTTAACTTCATTAAATAAATTTAATTTTAAACACAATCATTCAAGTTATTCTAAATCATTAGTATGTAAAACCTGCCTCTAAAAGCTTTGAACTAAATGTACATGTTAATCAAAACCCAAATGTCAAGTTATTCACCCTTTTCAATTGTACACATACACACACTAATAATTATTTGGTCATTTAAACTCTGTAACTACTCCTTGGTACATTTTCATGAAAAGTCAAGCTATTTACAGGTTCGGTAGGTTTTTATTAGAAAACACACAATTTTTCGTTTACTTTTTATGGAGATGGACCTAGTTTGTTACATGGAGGTAAACATTGGTGATGAATGCTGATCCAGTTACTCAACTAAGTCTTGATTTTAAGCTGCTTTGTTGGAATTTCATTATAGTCTTTTGATGTAAGGCACACATTTGTGATGCATGTTGATCTAGTTACTTGGCCAGTTCACATTTCCTACTAGCTACTAGCTTTATTCAAAACCTTAAGGCCAGTGGAATAGTTATTTATTTAAAATTAACAAACATACTTTTTTTATTATTACCTACCTTGTTGCTTTCGCTACTTGTTTCCATGAAAAAAATACCAACAAAGCTACCTTAGTTAAAAGTCCTAAAATTATGAATGAATGGGACAATTTAGAGGGTAACAAACTAACACTAAATCCTAATTAAACTGCATATTTAGCTAGCAACCCATATCACTAATTTCGGGAGCTAATGATTCCTCACAACCTAATAGATTATGTTTAAAATTAAATCGATTTCAATCCACCTAAGCCATCAACACAATCACATAATTCACAATATGAAACCTAACAAACTATCATACATTATGCAAAATTCACACTCAAAACAAAACATATAACCCTTCCCACACTTGAACAACACATTGTCCTCAATGTGAGAAGGAGACAAACAAACACACATGGTAGGAAGAAACTTAAAATAAAATAAAATAAAAACAAAAATAAAGGCTACCTTTAAAACAAAGCCTCATGGTGATGGAGGCAGAGATGGTGTCGGAGGTGGTAATAGGATGCCTTGAGCCTTGAAGTACTGATGAATATAATGCATATCCTGGCTCTGACATCATTATGTTCTGGCCATCTCCTTTATCATTCTAAAGTTCTCTGTAAGCGTATATGTAATTACCTTGGTGTTATTGGAGATTGTGTCAAGCACTTTCTTCCAGCCTGATTTATTTGTGTCTTCTTCCTCTTCAGACTCCTCATTAGTCGAGTCCTCTTTTGCCTGCTGAGGCGATACTGTGAAAGAACTCACCTGACTAGCCTAGATCTTCATATAAGTATTTTGGCTGATGTCCCAAAGTTCCATGTTATGGGACTTAAGGATTTCAGCATGCCATAAATGATGGTGATTTAGAAAATCATGGAGGTAGACGTTAGGCCACTACCATCCACGCTATAGTACTTCAAAATGACAAAAACCAAATACCCCATAGCTAGATTGTTCCTCCTTTTATACAGAGTTGCAACAATAGCATTCAACACATATGTGGTGGTGCACAGTGGGATGCTGAGATCCATGCACCACTATAGAAAAAGTTCCTTTATTGAGTACTTGTTGGTTTCTAATTTTTCAAAAACCATTTGACATATGAATTTATGCAATAACAAGTGCTCATGGGTTCTTATGATGTTATTGTGGCATTTTTAGCATCAAATCGCTCAAACTTAATAAGCTTATTCTAATAGCAAAAAGCACAAAAATCATCGCTCTAATCGTTAATGGAAGATTTAGGGAACCTGCAAATAGCACACATGATTTTAATGTTTAGCTTCTAAGCTCATCCTTGCAACCTGGACCAAATTTCCTTAGGGTTATTAGGTTCATAATAAAAGGAACTGAAGAATTCAAGAGTGAGCTCCTAGTAGACAAGATATTGGAAGTGTTTAAATTTTTCCCACTAAATTCTTTTTGCTAGATTCTCTACCCTATCTCGCGATTCTAGCATATCAAACGTATCAAAATCAAAACATTTTAGGACTACTATTTAGTTAATGTTAAGGGATTCGAAATGAATACCTTCCTCCTTTGTGAAGATTGGGAAGGGAGATTCGAAGTCCTCCATCTTATTTCAGCGCCCTCAGCTTGAGACTTGATTTTGTCCCAATGATTGGTTACAGTTCACTGACTGCTTGGTGCACGACATATTAGATTGCAAATTAGTGGAAGATGGAATAAAATGGAAATTTAGGTTTTGGTTAGAGAGAAGTAAGAGTGTTCAGAGATTCTAACTTATAGAGATAAAGTTAAAATGAAAGTGAGTAAGAAAAATAAAGTGTGACATAAATATATAGATGAAGGAAGGGTAAAATGGCAAAAATTAATTAAAATTCGCGTGGACAGTTTTACCCTGCTGTAGGCTACGATCGTGGCCTATAATATTTTTGCCAATTTCTAAATTTTTTCATCTGTTTTCCTTTTACAGATTTCTGAGGTCACTTCCTAACTCTTTATAGATCTTTTTTTTTAGTTGAAAGAATATATTAATGGATAAGTAAGAGAAAGTCTCCTATTTCAGTACATGCCAAAAGATCAATTGAGTCTGTGTGTAGGGCTCAAAACAACGATGAATAGAAAATAAACCATTCAGTACGAGATGATGTTGTCTTGTAACAAACTCTTGAAAGACTTCTGTCTTTTTGGAGTAAATCGTTAGTACGCATCCATCCACTCTTCAGGAAGCTTCCAAATTAGGGTTGTACCCTTTTCACACTCTCCATTCTCGTTGTTGATCTTCCCTAAACACTCTTATGTGGTAAATGGTCAATCTTATGTTGTTTCTTTTAATTGTTCCTAAGTGTTCTGTTTAGGGCTCCAGAGAGGAGCGTCTCCCTATTTGGTCAGATCCAACCTTTTTCTGCCCTTTAGACAACTTTCTAGGTTGCAAAAAATTTATCCTAGAGGTAAGATCTAACCTGCTTTTCTTTTCCCCTATTGTCTTCCATTTTTGGGAGAGTTGCTGACTCTCTTACATTCTTATCTTCGATGAGGTTGAGATTTGGTTCTTCAAGGAATAGGCACTGTCTTCCTTACTACCATCTATGGGGTCAACCTTTCAGTGTTAGAGGGAGTCGACGAACCTCGAGGAGTACTGGAATATTAGGTATTGTTTTCTGTCCCTCCTCCTTTTCCTCTACCTAATAGCTTAGACATTGAGCTACCATGTTTAAGCTAGATTAAGATTTATTCCTGCTGTCATTGATGAGCATAGCAATTTCTCTCTGATTCCTAAAATCAGAGAGTTAATAATTTCCTCCCTTGTGTATGATGTGTTCTGGAATCTCCTATAGTTCCTCTCTCGTCAAATCTCCTTAATGAAAGAGGCGAATAGGATAATACGTACATGCTTAGTATTATTAGGAGTATGGGATTTCCTTATTAGCTAGTCCATGGCCTCTGTGAAGGATATTCCTGTAGTAGACATGTAGTTTAAATCCTTAACTCTCTCCCAAATAGTCTGTGAAAAGGGGCGTTAAAAAAAGAGGTGGTCCTTTGCTTCAGTTTCTAGCTCACATAGCACACATTTAGAACTAGAGGCCAAGAAGTGTAGTGTGTCAAATGTACTTAATCTATTCAATACTACTAGCCACAGGATAGAAGAACTAGGCATGAGAGACTTGTGCCAAACAATTGGGAACCAATCTTGTCTTAGGTTATTTTTCCTTTGGTAGTCTTTCATCAACTCTTGAATTATGGAATAGTTATATCTAATGTTTCTGCCCTGTAGGAACGTACTCTAATTGCTAGAGTTCACACAATCCAATACCGATTTCATCTTATTTGCTAGAATTTTAGAGATAATTTTACAAACCTACAATATATACTTGGACATCCTTAATTATCCCCTTCAATTGATAAACTATTATGTCTATTGTCTTCACTAACATCTTTGTGAGTTCTAACTATTCTAACCCCAATTTTTGACTAAAGGTATAGAGCATCATATTAATACTTGCTCCCAAACCTACAAATGACACTACAAGGAATGTAAAAATCCCCTGCGTGCTCTTTCTTTTATGCTATATTAAGGGTTCTTATGCTATGCGCTCCTTAACCTTCTTCTTGATTGATTTCCTTACTGTGAGCTTTGTTAATAGTTGTTCCGTTATATCTTCAACATTGTCTAATTCAACCTACTTATAATTCCCCATCGCCTTACTTGAAATTGACTTCTGCTGAGCTAGAACAATGTACCAAAATTTAGGTTAAGGTTCTTTAGTTAATTAAGAGCTCCCTTGGAAGGAATTCCATAATTGCTTGTTTCATATGTTTGAGTTTCTTTTCCTGGGTTTGAGTAATAACCATAATTCGTTCCTTTGGGTTAGATTCGGTATTTCTTGGAAGAGTTTCTGCATTACAACTAGAAATTGCCTTGACTAGTTGACCTACTTAGACCTCCAAATTGCGTAATGAAGAGGCGTGGTTCTTAATGACTTGCTCAAACTTGCTTTCAAGCCTCATATGCACATCCTCCATGCCTCAAAATTTATCTAAAATCCTATCCAACTTAGATTCCATTGAGCCCAGTTTATCTTGTTGAAATCCTGGTTATCCTTAAGGTCTAAACTATCCACCAGCATTGTTCGTCTAAAAGAAGTTAGCATGAAGTGTTAGATTAGGGATTGTTTCCCCATCCTTGTCTATATGGAACTCCCATGTAATTAGCTTACTCCGGATCATTATCCCTCATCAAGAAGTATCATTGCCCATCTTTACAAAGAGTTCACATATTAGTTGCATGCCTTTTACCAAAGCTGAGGACGAAGTCTTCATATTGTTGTGTTGTCAAGTTAAGTTGTCAAGTTTCACCTTGCATCTCCATCATTAGATCAATAGCTACAATTCCTTTTTGTTTTAGGAAAGTAGTGGTTTGTCCACTCTTCTTGTTCGTCCACAAGAAACTATTACTCATTGTCTCCTCTATAAACTCTTCTGCTTCATCTACATTCTTTCTCATCAGTGATACTCCTAAAGCTGCATCACAAGCCTCTCGTATGTGGGGTTACTGCGTTATAGAATGTTTGCAATAATAACTCCTTAGGTAAATTATGGTTTGGGCATTTTCGTTGCAAATCCTTGTATCTTTCCTACGCTTTACATATCGATTCCCATTGACTTTGCTAGAACTTGGTAATCTGCTTGATAATCTTCTTAGTCTTGGTAAGGGAAAAATATATGTCTAAAAAGGCACGAACTAGTTGATCTCAAGTGGTGACACTAGCTGGGTTAAGGGAGTGGTACCAGGCTTTTACCCTATCTCTTAGGGTAAATGGAAAGTCCTAATTCTTACTGCATCCTCCGTCATCTGATGGTACTGAAAGGTATCACAGATTTCAAGAAGGTTTACTATATGTGGGTTAGGATATTCATTTGTTAGTCAACATAATTGCACATTCTATTGAAGCATGTTTAAGAGGGTTGGCTTAATTTCGAAAGAGGTTGCTTATACAGGTGGCCTAACTACTCCTTAGTTAGCCCCATTGAATGTCATAAGGGTTCTTTTTTGACATCCTTAGTTCACTCTGTGATCTAAATCTTGCTGAAATTCCTAGGCCATTATTGCTTTTATGATTTCATCTTCTTCTTCCCGCCAAGCTTTCCTAATTGATCGTTCTAAATGAATGACATCTAGTTCTAAAGTTTCAGCTGCACGACTTGAACTTCTCGTGACTCTTATGTTTATACAAAAGTCACAGATTGATAAATAGAAAGAAAGAAAAGAAAATAACAACTAACTAAAATGCCTTAAACTAAAGAATTAAACTAATCACCTTCTCGACAATAGCCTCAAAAACTTGATGGAGTGGTTAGTTATGTGTTTGTTTTAATTAATAACCTCTGATAATCTGCAAGTGTACAGCTCATTAGCATATTACCAAAGGTGTCAATCCTACGAGAAGGGAGTTAATCTAATCCTAAAATCTAAAGCCAAAAATAATAACAGAAATCTAAGATGCAATGAAACTAAAAATGAGAATTTAATTCAATCCATCAAATTAGGAATCAAAAATGAAATACTAGTTACTGAACAATTGAAGCACCCAAGAATCAACCAAAGGAAGTTACCAATTGAGAGAAAGGGAATTTTACCTATCCCTAATGCTAACCTAACTGATTATGAATCATCGGATTGTTGGTTCTAGACTATCCTAGGGTAGATTACTCTCTCTCGAGTTATAACCATTAACCAAATCATAAACCCTAATCAGATTATAGAAGTTGCAATTTCTCAATTCACAACCTATCTAAAACCCTAATTAGTTCTGAAGTTATCTAATAAACTATCGAAAACCTATCTAAGATCTCTATTTTCACAATTTCTCAATTTGATTGAACTCTTATTTTGTTAAATCACCTAACTCTCATTAGTCTAATTAAATCATTTTTCATTCGATTCACCCTCTCCATTTATTATTGAATTATACAATCGTATAATTAAACCACAAAAACCTAATAAACACATAAACAATTAGATTTCATTAATTCAAGAATAAAATTCCGAAGGTGAGTTTAGAACATCCTCAAGATTCTAGATCTTATCATCAACTATTTAATCCAATTCTGTAAAATGATAAAACTAAAAATAAATAAGAAATACAATCTAAATAAACGATGGGAGGCAGTAATATCGGGAAACCTCCTAATCTGGGAAGTATGTCGAGTCAGCTTCTTCTCCTTTTCTCTCTTCCTTCTTCTCTTCCTTCTTCTCTTCCTTTATGTCTCGACGAATTCTCTCTGAGGTTTCCTTAGGTGATTGATGCCAAAGTTCCTCTGCCTCTTTTTCTTGTTCTTTAAATATCCTTTTGTTTTTTGACCAGCCTTGGGGTTTTTCAGGGTCTGAAAGGTCCAAAAAATTCCTCAAAACTTCACTTTTTTTAGTTTCTGCACAGTTTGCCCGATTTAGGCCACGACTATGGCCCTACAACCATGATTATGGGCCATATCCGAGCCTTTTGTCACAATTATGGCACAAGCCATGATTGGGGGCCATTCCTTATGATTATATCACGTTTGTGGCATGCAAGCCAGAATCGTGGGCCAACTCTGGTGCTTCTGTCACGATCATGGCCTAACATGCCACAATTGTGGGTCATTGTTTCAGCCCAAATGTCTCTAAAACTTCTCCGTTCTTCGATGTTAACCCTGAAATACTAGCAAATACATCAAGGTACTTCAAAAATATAACAATTAAGCTCAAAGACTTATAATAACCTATAAATGCTTAAAATGTAAATAATTAGCAAACTAACCCAATTCTAACCTAAACACATACTAAATGATTGAATTAATAACTAACACATATCAAACTATGCCATAAAACACGATGTAATTTATCCTTATTAATATCCCCACACTTAAATGTTTGCTTGTCCTTAAGCAAAAAAAAATAACAAACATACAAAAATCACCAAGCACATAATGCAGTAATGAGACAATGGCTTCAACTTCATAAATAAATTTAACTCTAAACACAATCATTTAAGTTATTCGAAATCATTGACTTGCAAAATCCATGTCTAGGAGCTCTGGACTAAACATACATACTAATCAAGGATCAAATTCCAAGTTATTCACCCTTTTTAATTGTACGCACACACAAACTAATAGTTATTTGGTCATTCAAACTCTGTAACTACTCATAAGTATGTTTTCATGAAAAGTCAAGCTATTTACAAGTTTGGTAGGTTTTTATTAGAAGACACATAATTTTTTGTTTACTTTTTATGGAGATGGACTAGTCTTTTACATGGTGATGAATGCCGATCCGGTTACTCAACTAAGTCTTGTTTTTAAGTTGCTTTGTTGGAATGTCATTATAGCCTTTTGACGTAAGGCATGCATTTGTGATGCGTGTCAATTCGGTTGCTTGGCCACATCACATTCTAAACTAGCTATTAGTTCTATTCATAACCCAAAACCCAACGGAATAGTTATTTATTTAAAATTAACAAACACACCTTCTTATTATTACCTACCTTGTTGCTTTAACTACTCGTTTCCATGAAAAAATGCTAGTAAAGCTACTTTAGTCGAAAGGCCTAAACTTATGAATGAATGTAAAAATTTAGAGGGTGACAAAATAACACTAAATCCTAATCAAACTTCATATTTAACCAAAAACCCCATATCACCAATTTCATGAACTAATGACTTCTCACAACCTAATAGATTATGTTTAAAACTAAATTGATTTCAATCCATCTAAGCCATCAACACAATCACACAATTCACAATATGCAACCTAACAAGCTATCATATAATATGCAAAATTCACACTCAAAACAAAACACATAACCCTCCCCACACTTGATCAACGCATTGTCCTTAATGTGAGAAGGAGACAAACAAACATAAATGGTAGGAAGAAACATAAAATAAAATAAAATAAAAACAAAAATAAAGACTAAATTTAGAAGTAAAGGGTTAGAAACAAAGCCTCATGATGATAGAGTTGGGGATGGTGTCAGAGATGGCAATTGGACGCCTTGAGCCTTGAAATATCAATGAATATGACGTATATCCCAGCTTTGACATCATTTTATTAGGGCTATCTCCTTCATCCTTCTTGGTTTCTTTACAATAGTATCTATAATTACCTTGGTGTTAGCGGAGATTGTATCAAGCACTTTCTTCCAGCCCGGTTCGTTTATGTCTTCTTCCTCTTCCAACTCTCACTAGTTGACCCCTTTTTTGCCTGCTGAGGCGACACTTTGGTAGAACTCACCTGACTAGCCCAGATCTTCACATGAGTCTTTTAGTTGCTATAACGAAGTTCCATGGTATAGAACTTAAGTATTTTAGTATGCCATAAATGATGGTGATTCAGAAAATCAAGGAGGTAGGCAGTTAGGCCACTACCATCCATGCTACAGAACTTACAAATGGCGAAAACCAAATGCCCCATACCTAAATTGTTGCTCCTCTTATATAGAGTTGCAACAATAGCATTTAGCACATATGTGGCGGTGCACATTGGGATGTTGTGATCTATGTACCATAATAGAAAAAGTTGCTTTATTGAGCACTTGTTGGTTTTTTATTTTCAAAAACCATTTGACACATGAATTTATGCAATAACAAGTGCTCATGGGTTCTTATCATGTTGTTGTGGGCCTTTTTAGCATCGAATTGCTCTATCCTAATGAGCTCATTCCTTTAGCAAATCGCACAAAAAACATCGCGTTGATCGATAATGGAAGATTTAGGGAACTCATAAATATCACACATGATTTCAATGTTTAGCTCATAAGCTCATGCCCCCAACCTAAACCGCACTTCCTTAGGGTTACTAGGTTCGTAAAAGAAGGAAGTGAAGAATTCGAGAGTGAGCTCCTAGTAGACAGGATATTAGAAGTGTATAGACTTTGCCCACTGAATTCTTTTTGCTAGATTCTTTACCCTATCTTGCAATTCTAGCATATCAAGCATATCAAAATCAAAATATTTCAGGACTACTATTTAGTTAACATTAAGGGAGTGGAAACAAATACCTTCTTCCTTTGTGTAGATTGGGAAGGGTGTTTCAAAGTCCACCATCCTATTCCTTCACCCTTGGCCTAAGATTTGATTTCGTATCAATGATTGGTTGTGCTTCATTGACTACTTGATGCGCAACATATTAGCTTGCAAGTAGGTGGAAGTTAGAATAAAGTCGAAATTTGGTTAGAGAGAAGTAAGAGTGTTTGAAGATTCTAACTTAGAGAGATAAATTTAAAATGAAAGTGAGTGAAAAATGGAGTGTGACATAAAAATATAGGTGAAGCAAGGGTAAAACGGTAAAAAATTAGTTTAAATTTGAGTGGACAGTTTTACCTTACCATAGGCCACGATCGCGGCCTTTAATATTCTCAACAATTTCTAAATTTTTTTCATCTTTTGTCCTTCTACACATTTCTGAGATCACTTCCTAACTCTCTATGGATCTTTCTCCTCTTTTCTGCTTACTTCCTCAATCATTTATGTCATGTCAAAGTCCTATGCCTTCCTGACTTTATTAGGAAACGAAATAACCTAACTACATAATTCAAACTATCTAAAAGTCAAATGAAATAATATGGAATTAACAATCCATGGGTTTCCTCCCATGCAGTGCTTCTTTTAACGTCAGTAGCTCGACACTCTTCTAGTGCTGAAGGTAGTTCAAATGAATAGTGCAATAGTAGTGCAATCATCGATCTTACCATTTGCACATGAGCTTCCTTACCTTAGGTTCCACCTTTCTTCTACTTACCTTCCTCCATTTTCTTCTCCGTGATCGTTTCTTTCTAAATGCATTCCCAAGATCCTTAATATCTTCCCATTATCCTCGAGGTTTGGTTTCTTTTTTGTTAACTGAGAGTAAGGAAGAATTGTTTCCATTCATTGACACAGGGAAGGTTATTTATTGCTTTTTGACCCTCAGAGTTAGTTTACCCCCATTAACATCAATTCTAGAGTGGGCAGTAGCCAATAATGGTCATCCAAGAACTATATGGGTTTCTACATCTTCTCTAATATCCAATACAATGAAGTTGTAAAGAAGATAAAAATATCAATATGTACTTAGAGATCCTTAATAATCCCCTTCGGCTAATGAACTATTCTATCTGTCATCTTCACTAGCATATTTATAGGTTCTAACTCTTTTAACCCTAATTTTGACTAAAGTTATAAGGAATTATATTAATACTCACTCCCAAAATTTGCGAATGATACTGCAAGGAATGTAAAAATCCCCTGGGTCCCTTTTCGTTTATGCTATATTAGGGTTTTCTTCTCCTATACGCTCCTTAACCTTCTTCTTGATTGATTCTTTAGTGTGAGCTTTTTTAATAGTTTTTCCATTATAGCCTCAACATTGTCTAGTTCAGGCTACTTAGAATTCGTCATTGCTTTATTTGAAATTGATTTCCACTAAGCTAGAATATGGTATCAAAATTCAAGTCGAGGTTCCTCGATTAATTAAGAGCTCACGTGGAAGGAATTCCATAATTGCTTGTCCTTCTCCATTGTCTCCATCTTTTTTTGTATGTTTGAGTTTCTTTTCTTGGGTTTGAGCAATGGCCATAATCTATTCCTCTATGTTAGATTTGGTATTGCTTAGTAGAGTTCCTGCATTCCAAGCAGAAATTGCTTCTACTAGTTGGCCTACTTGGACCTCCATATTGTGTATTAAAGAGGCGTGGCTCTTAGTGACTTGTTCAAACTTGCTTTCAAGCCTCATATGCGCATCCTTTATGCCTCTAGTTTTATCTAAAACCCTATCCAACTTGGATTCCATTTAGCTCGGTTTATCTTGTTCAAATCCTGGTTGTCCTTGAGGTCTGAACTATCCTCCAGCATTGTTTGTTCAAGAGAAGTTAGGGTTATTCTTCCCCCTAGGGCTGTATATATTGGTGTAGGGATTGTTTCCCCCTCCTCGTCTATATTGAGCTCCCATATAATTAACATACTTAAAATTTCTATCCTTCATCAAGAAGTATCATGGCCCATCTTTCCACAGGGTTCATATTGTTAAGCTGTCGAGTTAAGTTATCAATTTTCCTCTGCATCTCCATCATTTGATCAATAGCTAAAATTACTTTTTGTTCTTGGAAAGTAGTGATTTGTCTACTCCGCTCATTTTTCTATAGGAAACTATTACTCACCATCTCCTCTATCAACTCTTCTGCTTCATCTACCATCTTTCTCATCAGTGATCCTCCTAAAGCTAGATAAATCGTGCCTCTCGTATATGGGTTTACTCCATTATAGAATATTTACAAAAAGAACTCCTTAGGTAAATTATGGTGTAGGAATTTTCATTGCAAATCCTTGTATCTTTCCCATGCTTCATAGATCGATTCCCCATGACTTTGCTAGAAGTTGGTAATCTTCTTAATAATCTCCATATCTTGGTAAGGGGAAAATACTTAT
The DNA here is from genome assembly GCA_027563915.1 of Erythroxylum rotundifolium. Classification (NCBI taxonomy): domain Eukaryota; kingdom Viridiplantae; phylum Streptophyta; class Magnoliopsida; order Malpighiales; family Erythroxylaceae; genus Erythroxylum; species Erythroxylum rotundifolium. The sequence goes on along the minus strand of JAOSBO010083544.1, from coordinate 5,850 downwards.
CTAAAAAGGCACGAACTAGTTGATCTCAAGTGGTAAAACTGGCTGGATTAAGGAAGTGGTACCAAGCTTTTGCTCTATCTTTTAGGGTAAAATGAGAAAAGCCTAATTCTTACCGCATCCTCTAAAATTTGATGATACCGAAAGGTATCACAAATTTCAAGGAAGTTTACTATATATGCATTGGGATCTTCATTTGTTCGTCCATAGATTTCTACTTTTTGTTGAAGCATGCTCAGGAGGGCTAGTTTAATTTCAAAAGAGGCTGCTTATATAGGATGCTTAGCTACTCCTTGGTTAGCCGCTTTGAACCCTGGTCTCATGAAATCAATAAGGGTTCTTTGTTGATGTCTTGGCCACTTCGTAATCTAAATCTTGCTGAAATTCCTCGAACATTATTACTTTTACTATTTCTTTTTCTTCTTTACACTAAGCATTCCTAATTGATCATTCTAATCAAGTGACATCTAGTTCTAAAGTTTCAGCTACATGACTAGAACTTCTCATGACTATTTTGTTTATGCAAGGGCACATATTCAGAAATAGAAAGAAAGAAAAGAAAATAACAACCAACTAAAATGCCTTAACCTAAAGAATTAAGCTAATCACCTTCTCGGCAACAGAACCAAAAACTTGATCGGGTGGTTAGTTATGTGTAAATTTTAATTAATAACCTTCGATAATCTGCAAACACACGGTTCATTAGCATAGTACCAAAGGTGTCGATCCCACTGGGAGGGAGTTAATCTAATCCTAAAATTTAAGGCCAAAAATAATAATAATAATCCAAGATGCAATGAAACTAAAAATGAGAATTTAATTAAATCAATTAAATTAAGAATCAAACACGAAATACTAATTTCTAAGCAATTGCAACACACCCAAGAAACAATCGAAAGAAGTTACCAATTAAGAGAAAGAGAATTTACCTATCCTTAGTGCTAACCTTACTTATTATGAATTATCGAATTGTTGGGTTTAGACTATCTTATAGTTGATTACTCTCTCTAGAGTTATAAGAGATAACGATGATGGAAAACCTTCTGATCTGGGAAGTTCATTGAAAGGTCCAAAAAATCCTCTAAATCTATACGTCTGCCCGATGCATCTCACAACAGTGGCCCTACAACCATGATCGTAAGCCATATCTGAGCCTTCTATCACATGAGTTGTTTTTTGGCTCTAATGTCTCTGAAACTTCTCAGTTCTTCAATGTTGACCCTAAAACACTAGCAAACACGTCAAGACACCTTAAAAACATAATAATTAAGCTCAAAGACTTGTACTAACCATAAAATATTTTAAAAAATAATTAATTAATAAACTAATGCAATTCTAACCTAAACATATATTAAATAATTGAATTAACAATTAAAAACATATCAAACTATGCTCTAAAACACGATGGAATTTACACTTATCATTGCCTCAGTCCATAGTCAAGAAAATCTAGCGGCTGACATGTTAGGTATTCCTATTGGGTGACTTTCAAAAGTTGATGGGGATGTATAAGAAAGATTAGTCCAAACAATAATACTACCATGCAATTACAAAGTAGTTGTGGAAATGTAAAAAGTAAACCTTAAGAGGATGTTGTTGTGGATGATCAGGTGAAGACCATAGTTGGCCATATAATTCTAGAAAGAGGCATTCAACAACCTAATCTAGTAGCCTCCAAGGAAAAATTAGTAGCTAACACTCTCCATAAAAAGATTGATCACACTAACATCAAGGTAAGGTTAGCTCTCGCGAGGAAGTAACATCCAAAGCATCTAAAATAGAGGAATCTAGTATTTTTCCAATCAGACCTGTTGACACATCGCTTGATGATGGAGTAACTCTCACCTACTATGAAATATTCCAAGGCTCTAATAATAGTACGTTGTGAAGACAATTTGGGTCTAATGGATATTGTTGAAGATGATTAAATGGCCTATAAGCAAAACATCCTAGAGTCTTCAATAGTGAGGAATGTTGTTAATCATTTACGTCCAAAATTTGTTGTTACTAATAAGCAATTTGAAAATGTAGATCATCACTTTTAAATCATTAATAGAAGGACAGCTAATAGAAAAAAGGACTCCAAACAAGTTGCTAAATCAATTATAATTCTCTCATGGAATGTTAGGGGTACTAATAACCTACTAAAAAGTTGCTTATTAAGAATTTGATTATACAAACTAAAGTTTAAGTGGCTGGTTTTCTAGAGACAAGAGTTTAAAAGAGGAGTGACAGCTTGCTCGAATATTTTCCAACTGGTAGGAAAGAGATTTGTAACCACAATATTCATCCAAATGGAAGAATTCAATTGCTCATAAATGAATGTTATGTAAGTAAAAACCATGGATGAATCATAGAGGATAATTATTCTTCCATTTGATAAATTTGGAATTTCCATATAAGAGTTAAAATCATTCCATTTGCATTTCCTTTATGTATGCTTTAAATACATCTTATAATAGAATTTTTCTGTGGAACCAAAATTAAGCACCTAGAAATGTCTATTAAGATTCCTTAAATTCATTATAGGGGATTTAATTCTGTCTTAAAGTTGGATGAAGTAAAGGCCCTAGATGTATGGAAATTCCTTATCCAGAGTTAAAGAAATACATTGAAGAAGCTTATCTAGTCGATATTCCAATTGGTGGTAATTATTTCATATGGAGCAATTGGCAGTATAGAGCTAACTTCATTTTTTTAAAAACATGATAGAAGCTTAGCCAAAATTCAATAGATGGTAAGGTACCCCAATTGTTATTTTACTTATCTTAATAACAGCTGTTTGGATTTCTCACCTATTATTACTCAAGTAAGTGATATATCTCCACAGAGGCCTTTTCGATTCAATAATTTTCTGTGTGAGCTAGTACATTTTATAATTATGGAAAGCGTTAAGGGAAGGATTTCATAGGACTAAGCAATACATCCTCTTCAAGAAATTAAAGGTGATGAAGATGGAAATGAAGACATTATTCAACAACAACGTAAGAAATACACATCATCTGCTAAATAATATAAAAGGCAATCTGGAAAGCTTCTAACAACAAATCTATAACAATCCCAATTCTAGTCATTTATTAGAAATGGAGAAAGTTATTATCCACAACTACTCTAAATCTTTATGGTTTAATTATTCTCTCATAAAGCAAAGATCAAGACTCTAATGGATAAAATATAGGGATAGAAATATTTTGTGTTCCTTAAATCAATCATTGGAAGCAAAGCCATTAATAGAATTGTCTCTCTTGAACTAGATGGTGTGCAGTTAAATTCCTAAGATGAGCTACTGCATAGGGCATTCAATTATTTTTTTGAATTCATGAATAAAACTTTAAAAACACATTCTTCAGTACCTCTTCTCTAGTAGATTTTACAAGATGGTTTGCCCTCTCAAGAGGCCAATATTCTCATCTAATCTATTACAATTGTGGAGATTAAAGAATCACTGAAGTCCTTTCATCCCAGCAAAGCTCTTGACCCTGATGGTTTCATTATATATTTCTTTATGAAGTCTTGGCCATTTACAAGGAATATAGTGACTAAAGCAATTCATGAATTCTTAAACAACCCTAATTAGAAACTTTTTCACTCTTATTCCTTAGAGTGAGGAGCTCTAATACTTTTCTGATTATCGACTTATATCATATTGTAATTCCATCTATAAGCTGATATCTAAGAAATTGGGTTATAGGATTTGAAAAATTATTCTCGATCATATTGGCTACTCACATGGTTCTTATATCCTAGATAAATCAATTGGAGATAGTGTATTGATAGTTTAAAAGTTGATCAGATCTTGCACTAATAGAAATGGAAAAGCTAATTATTGCATCAAAATAGATATCAAAAATGTATATGACAATGTGGATTGGAAGTTCTTTAGAAATCTACAACAAATTTTCTAGGTTTATTCATATAATGGATCTCTTAGTGCATTTCAACACCTAGTTTCAATGTTCTTATCAATGTCTGGCTTACAAATACATTCATAAGTTCAAAGGGGATAAGACATAATGATCCCATCCTACCATATCTCTTTGGCTTGGTAATGGAGACATTTTTAAAAGATGGTGAAGGTACAAAAGGTCTTTAAATTTCATTCCAAATGTAGGAGATTGGGGCTTACTTATATTTTGCTAATGACGTTATATTGCTTTTTAAAGCTGATCTTAATTCTCTATCAATGCTTATAAAATGTCTTAAATTGTTTAAGAGGATGTCTAGTCTTACTATTAATTGCTCAAAAAGTGGTTTATTCTTATCACATAAGGCTTCCAATCTAAAAGTAACCTTATCCACCATTTCAGGAATTTCTAAACAATAACTAACTTTTATGTATCTAAGCATACCTATGACAGATACGAGGATGGGTGTTAGGAATTATGCTTGTGTTATTGATAAAATCAATGTCAGAATTGTTTCTACGAGCTCTAGATATCTTTCTTTGGCTGGTAGGGTGCAAATTATCATATCCATTATAAATTCCATCAGTGTGTATTGGGCAACCTATACTGCTTTTCCTGTTAAAGTAATAAAAACTATTGATAGGATCCTTAATAGATTCTTGTGGTTTGGTGGCAAGGTGAAGATGAAGTAGAAACATGCTAGTATTCCCAAAACGTAAGGAGGGCCTAGAATTATTTCCCTACAATCTCTTAATAATGTTCTACTTATGAAGAGACTATAAAGATTACTCATAAATAAGTAGACTAAGTAGTATAGGTGGATCCATATTTATTTTACAAAAAAGGAGCTTATGGGACTTTAAGGTGTAATCTATTGCTTCCACTACGTTAAAGTTCATTATAAGGATAATGGAAAGGATATGACTTCACTTTATTCATTTGATTGGAAATGGGAAGAACACCTTCTTTCTGTTTGATAATTGGCTATCTATTGGGCCTCTGATTAAACTACATGAAGCTTAACCTTTTAAATATTTTATTAACTTATAGTGTTCACACTCATTGAGAGGAAACATCTCATATCTTCTAATATACCTACAAAGTTGAAGAATCAAATTATTCAGGCTTCTATTACTTTAGATCTGAATGTGTTATTGGATTGGGAAAAGAAAGCATGCCATATTTGGAGAACTGGTAGATTTCAAAACTTTTTAGAAATCTTATTTGCAGTGGAAGAAATATATCTAAATCATCATGCCAATCTATACATGATATGGTATAAGGATAATAACAAACATAAACAAGATAGTGATATTATTCATAAACAAGATAGTGATATTATTGACTCCTATACTACAAATTTACTTTCTCGCTGCGCTATCCTCTCCTTCTTCTTGTATCCAAAGTCTTTGCTTTTGAATCCTTTTCTTTATCAATCTATCCTCTCCTTATTGCTGTATCCTCAACCAATTTGATTTATGATTTACCTCTTGTTCTTCCAGGACAACTTGGTTAAAAAAATCCTTTGGTTGGGGAAAGGAGAAGAAATGTTTGCAGGAGATTTTTCTTAGAAGAAATGAACCAAAAATGAGACTCTTCTCACGCAAATTTCGGGTCACTCATGCATGAAAGGAGAGAGAGAGTCAAACCATGCAAGAACTCCTTCTTACACCCTCAATTTCAGTTATGCAGCAAATTGAAGAAGAGAATATCATCCAATGCATAACTTCTTCATTTAATCAATCATAAAGTAGCCAATAAACGAGACTCTTCTCATTTATCTTTAAGATGGCTATATGAAAAGGCTATTAACCTAAACATGACCTACCAATTTCGGTTTTGGAAGATGGAAGAAGGAAGATAGTCCATCTAATGCACATCTTTCTTCTTTAATCCAATGAATGCTAATAGGTTATATGCTAACATTAAAAGATAACCATTAAACCAT
>JAOSBO010083103.1:0-27311 GCA_027563915.1 Erythroxylum rotundifolium | reverse complement strand
GGGCCTTGAAGTGTGATCAAGCCCATTGCCAACATCAAATGAGCCTACAGGGTCACACACAAAGAGTGATGTGATTTAGGCTTATTCTCTTGGGCCTAATTTATTAGGCATTGAATAAATATATATATGGATATATTTATTGGGCTAGAGTGAATTAACTTATCGGGTTTTTATTATATGAGATATAATGGGCCGAAACTTATTGGGCTTTCATGGGATTAGGTTTTCTTTATAAATAGAGAAACTTAGGTCTCATAAGATGTGACACCATTGTAACACAAAACCATAGCCACCATCTGAGAGAAGCATGTGCGGCATTCTTTCAGAACGTGCTAGTACATGATAGCCGCATCCCAGATCGTGCATGCTCGTGTGGATACCGGTAGAGGACATTCACATGTAGCAGTGTCTACGAATCTGAAAATAAGAACCATCAATCCGTGTCAATCCGTGTCAAAAGGTATTTTGCGCATCCTATATTTTTCTGTTATACAACATGTTGTGTTATGGTCTTTTTCGTAGCGTATTGTGAATACTCGGGCCATACGTGATCTAACAGTTTTGTCACTGAAGGTGAACTAACGTGCTGCTTTGCCCACCAAAGGCACCCTATGGGCTTTTTTCCCATCGAAGGTGCCTAGCGACCTTGCCAACGGTCTATTTTACTCACCAAAGGTGCACTAATGGGCTGTTTTCCCGTAGAAGGTGCCTAACGACCTTGCTAACGGGCTATTTTAGCTACTGAAGGTGCATTAAGATGATGTTTTTCCCACTAAAGGTGCCTAGTGACAATGCCGAAGTGCAGTTTTGCCCATCAGAGACGCACCAATGTGCTGTTTTGTGGCCAAAGGTTCCCAACGAGCTGTTTTTCCTACTAAAGGTGCATAGCAACTATATAAATGGGCTATTTTGCCCACCAAAGGTGCACCAATGGGCTGTTATTGTTGGATCGCCAATGGCCTGGGTATTCACAATATGCAACGGAATGGACCATACTACACAACAAGAAGTATAATCGAAATTTAACAACATGTATGAAATTATCTCTTGATGCGAATTGGTATTTGTTTTCAGATCTATAGATGTGGCAACATGCGAACATCATCTACCTGTATCGACACAAGGATGAACGATTCAATTAGTGGCTAATGTGTGCTAGCATGTTCTAAAACATTTTAGAAAATGGCAAAAATGTTTCTCTCCAAAGAAGAACGAACGACTAGGTTAATGAGACATAAGTTTTCTACTTATAGAGAAACCCTAATCCCTATTCCTATTAGGAATAAGAATATCATAATCCTAAACCCATTAGGATTATGGAAGCACAATAAGTTTCGGCCCATATTATATCTCATATAATAAAAACCAGATAATTTAATTCAATTTAGCCCAATAAATATATCCACATATATTTATTCAGTGCCTAATAAATTAGGCCCAAGAGAATAAACCTAGATCACATCACTCTTTCTGTGTGACCAAGTAGGCTCGTTTGATGTTGGCAATGGGCTTGATCACACTTCAAGGCCCATAAGTTATAAGCAGCCTTTAGCAACACATTATGACTACCAAAATGAAATGAGGATCGGTAATCCGATTTAAGCTGTAACTATGGTTATAAACTCGGTCCGTTTGTAACACGATATCAAGATTACTCCCAAGGCATAGTACATGTCAACCTTTGATTAATCATAGTTTCTTGATTCCCAAGTTGACTGACTATAACAAATGACATTGATGACTCCACATCAATTCATTTAAGCACGGCCATGCATTTCTTCAGTCATACTTGTCAAGAGGCCCAAATGATATCTCTCTCATTTAAGAGAGGTACAAATCCCATCTACGTCATTCACATCCCTCCGTATGATTCATTTAATGTCCAACGTAAGACTACTTGTTATCTGGTTAAAGATAACTTCGTCTAATGTCAAAACACTGAATTCCTCATATAAGGAACCCTGATGACTTCAGGTCAAAGGACTAAAGTCAAACCATATTGAGAATCACTAATGACACAAAACCATGTAGTGTTCTCTCTATGGGTCTGTCCACTATATGTTCTCTAACATATATCTATGTATTTGATTTGATAACTTATATCTATGATCAGTAAAACGTGATCATCAATCAAAAACACACACTAGCCTTAATTCATTAATGTTCCACCAATAATGATCGACCAGGGACATTTTAGAATAGCATTATAATGCTTATGCTTTTATTATCAAGTCATATACTTAATGACATAAGCCTAATACTATTCATGGAATGTAAATCACATTATGTAAACAATATACATTCATATATAAAAGAATACCTCATAATGTATAATTAATAAGTCAGAATGTTAGTGCAAAAGTCACGTATGTCCATTGGCCTAGGGCACACTACTAACAATTACTCCCACTGAAGGTGCCTATTGATCGTGTTGAAGGGTTGTTTTGCCCACCGAAGGTGCCCAACGGGTTGTTTTTCCACTGAAGTTGCCTAGCAACCCTGGCAATGGGCTATTTTTCCAATCAAAGGTGCACCAATGGGCTGTTTTCCCATTGAAGGTGCCTAGTGACAGTGCCAATAGGCTATTTCACCAACAAAAGGAACACCAATGTGTTGTTTTTCACAATGAAGGTGCCCAATGGCATAATTTCCCCACCGAAGGTGCCTAGCGACCTTGCCAACGAGTTGATTTGCCCAATGAAGGTGCACCAACATGCTATTTTACCCAGCAAAGGTACCCAACTGGTTGTTTTTCTCACTCAAGGGGCCTAGCAATCGTGATAACTAGCTATTTTACACACCAAAGGTGCACCAATGGGTTCTTTTCCCACCGAATGTGCCTAACGACCATGCTGACGAGCTATTCTGCCCATCGAAGGTGCACCAATGTGTTGTTTTTCCTACTGAAAGTGCCTAGCGACCGTGCCAACGAGCTATTTTGCCCACCAAAGGTGCATGAAAAGACTGTTTTCCCAGCTAAGGTGCCTAGCCACCATGCCAACGGGCTATTTTTCCCACCGAAGGTGCACCAACGTGTTGTTTTTCCCACCAAAAGTGCCTAACAACCATGCCCAAGGGTTGTTTTGCTCACCAAAGTTGCTCCAACGTGCTGTTTTGCCCAGCAAAGGTGCCCTGCCGGCTGCTTTTCCTGCTGAACATGCCTAGCGACCATGCCGAAGGGCTGTTTTGCCCACCGAAGGTGCCCAACAGGCTGTTTGTCCCACAAAGGTGCCCAACCGGCTGTTTTTCCTACCGAAGGTGCCTAGCGATCGTGGCAATGGGCTGTGTTTGCCCATCAAAGGTGCATCAACTGACTGTTTTTCCCACTGAAGCTACAGTAACGTGTTGCTTTTCCCACAGAAGGTGCCTAGCGAATGTATCACAGGGTTGTTTTGCCCACCGAATGTGCACCAACGTGCCGTTTTCCTGACCATAGGTGCCCAAAGGGCTATTTATCCCACTAAACATGCCTAGCGATAATGCCAACGAGCTGTTTTGCCCACCAAAGGTGGACCAACGGGCTGACATTCCCAAGAAAGGTGTCTATTGTCCGTGCAGAAGGACTATTTTGCCTACCGAAGGTGAACCAACGTGTTGTTTTGCCCACCTAAGTTGCCCAACGGGCTGGTTTTCCACCGAATGTGCCTAGTGACAATGGCAATGAGCTGTTTTTCCAATCAAAGGTTCATCAACGGGCTATTTTCCCATCGAAGTTGCCTATTGATCATGCCAAAGTGCTATTTTGTCCACCAAAGGAGCACCAATGTGTTGTTTGCCCACCAAAGGTGCCCAATTGGTTGTTTTCCCTACTGAAGGTGCCTAGCGACCTTGCCAATAGTCTGTTTTGCCCACAAAAGGTGCACCAATGTGTTGTTTTGCCTACCAAAGGTGCCCAGTGGGCTGTTTTTCCCACAAAGGTTCCTAGTGACCATGCCAATGGGCTATTTTACACACCAAAGGTGCACCAATAGGCTGTTTTCCTACAAAAGGTGCCTAACGACCATGCTAAAGGGCTATTTTCCCCACTGAAGGTGCATCAATGTGTTGTTTTTCCCACTGAAGGAGCCTAGTGACCTTGCTGAAGCACAGTTTTGCCCATTGAAGGTGCACCAACATGCTGTTTTACGGTCAAAGGAGGCCAACAAGCTGTTTTTCTTACTAAAGGTGCCTAGCGACTATGTCAACGGGCTATTTTACCTACCAAAGGAGTGTTAACGAGCTGTTATTCACACCGAAGGTGCGTATTGACAGTGCTGAAGGGTTGTTTTATCCCCCGAAGGTGTACCAACGTGTTGTTTTGCCTACCAAAGGTACCCAATGGGCTATTTTTCCACGAAAGGTGCCTAGCGACCGTGACAGCAGGCTATTTTGACAATCAAAGGTGCACCAATGAGCTATTCTCCCACTGAAGGTGCCTAGTGACTATGCCAACAGGCTATTTTGCCCACAAAAGGAGCAATAACATGCTATTTTGCCCACCAAAGGTGCCCAATGGGTTGTTTTCCCCACTGAAGGTGCCTAACGACCTTACTAAAGGGTTGTTTTGCACACCGAAGGTGAACTAACGTGCTACTTTGCCCACAAAAGGTACCCAATTGGCTGTTTTTCTCACTAAAGGTGCCAAGCGATTGAGACAACGGGTTGTTTTGCTTACCAAATGTGTGTAACGACCATGCCAACATGCTATTTTACCCAACAATGGTGCAGCAACATGTTTTTTTTCCTACCAACGGTGCCTAATGATCGTACCAAAGGGTTGTTTTGCTCACCAAAGGTGCACCAACGTGCTTTTTTGCCCACAAAAGTTTCCCTATGGGCTGTTTTTCCCATTGAAGATGGCTAGCGATCATGTCGAAGGGTTGTTTTACCCGCAGAAGGTGCACTAACATGCTGTTTGTCCTATAATGGTGCACAACGAGCTATTTTTCCTATTGAAGGTGCCTAGCGATCATGGAAACGGGCTGTTTTGCCTAACAAAGGTGTACCAACTGGCTGTTTTACCAACCAAAGTTGTAGCAGCATGTTGCTTTTCCAACAGAAGGTGCCTAACTAATGTGCAGTATGGCTGGTTTGCTCACCGAAGGTGAACCAACGCACTGTGTTGCCCACCAAAGGTGCCCAACAGGCTACTTTTCCCACTGAACATGCCTAACGACCATGTCAACAAGCTATTTTGCCCACCAAAGGTGGACAAATGGGCTGATATTCCCAACAAAGATGCCCATTGACCATGCAGAAGGACTTTTTGACCACCGAAGGTGAACCAACGTGCTGTTTTGCCCACCGAAGGTTCCTAGGGACCATGGCAACAAAATGTCTTTCCAATCAAAGGTGCACCAACAGGCTACTTTCCCAACGAAGTTGCCTAGTGACCATGCCAAAGGGCTATTTTGCCCGCCAAAGGAGTGCCAATGTGCTGTTTTGCCCATCAAAGATGCCCAATTGGTTGTTTTCCCTACCGAAGGTGCCTAGCAACCTTGCCAACAGGCCATTTTGCCCACAGAAGGTGGACCAATGTGTTGTTTTGCCCACCAAAGGTGCGCAGTGGGCTGTTTCTCCCACCAAAGGTTCCTAGCGACCATGCCAATGGGCTGTTTTTCATGCCAAAGGTCCACCAGTAGGATTTTTTCCTATTGAAGGTGCCTAATGGCCATGCTAAAGGGCTATTTTTCCCACAGAAGGTGCGTCAACGTGTTGTTTTCCCCACTGAAAGAGCCTAGAGACCATGCCGAAGGGTAGTTTTTCCACTCGAAGGTGCACTAATATGCTATTTTGTGGCCAAAGGAGCCGAACGGGTTGTTTTTCCCACTGAAGGTGCCTAGCGACTGTGTCAACGGACGGTTTTACCTACTAAAGGTGCGCTAATGGGCTGTTATTCCCACCGAAGGTGCCTAATGACTATGCCGACAGGCTGTTTAGCCCACCGAAGGAGCACCAATGTGCTATTTTATGCACCAAAGGTACCCAATAGGTTGTTTTCCCCACCAAAGGTGTTTAACGACCTTGCCAACGGGCTATTTCACCCACCGAAGGTGCACCAATGCGTTGTTTTGCCCACAAGAAGTACCTAGTGGGCTTTTTTCCCATCAAAGGTGTCTAGCGGCCGTCCCAACTGGGATGTTTTGCACCAACCAGCTATTTTCCCACCTATGGTGCCTAATGACCATGCAGATGGGCTACTTTACCGACTCAAGGTGCATCAACGTGTTGTTTTTCCCACTGAAGGTGCCTAGCGACCATGTCGAAGGGCTATTTTTCCCACCGAAGGTGCACCAACGGGCTATTTTCCCACTGAAGGTGCCTAATGACCATGCCGATGGGTAATTTTACCAGCTAAAGGTACAACAATGTGTTGCTTTTCTATCCAGAAGTGCCCAGTGAATGTGCCGAATGGTTGTTTAACCCATCAAAGGTGCACCAACGTGCTGTTTTACCCACCAGAGGTGCTCGACAAACTATTTTTTGCATTGAAGATTCCTAGCGATCATGCCAAAGGGTTGTTTTCCCACTAAAGGTGGACCAACGGGTTGTTATTTCGAATGAAGGTGCCTATTGACCGTGCCGAAGGGCTATTTTGCTCACCGAAGGTGGACCAATGTGCTATTTTTCCCACCAAAGGTGCCCAACACTTTTCCACTAAAGGTGCCTAGCGATCGTGGCAATAGGTTGTTTTGCAAATCAAAGCTGCATCAACGGGCTTTTTACTCACCGAAGTTGCGTAGTGATCGTGCCAACGGGCTATTTTGCCCACCAAAGGGGCACCAACGTACTATTTGGCCCACCGAAGGTGCCCAATTGCCTATTTTCCCCATCAAAGGTGCCTAGCGACCATGTGAACGTGTTGTTTTTCCCACTGAAGGTGCACCAACATGCTGTTTTGCCCACCAAAGGTGCCCAACAGGTTGTTTTTCCTACCTAAGATGCCTTGCGATTGTGCCAACGGGCTACCTTACCCACCACAGAAGGGGCCTAACGACCATGCTGACAGGCTATTTAGCCCACCGAAGGTGCATCAACGTGTCGAAGGGTAGTTTTGCCCACTAAAGGTGCACCAACGTGCTGTTTTTCCCACTGAAGTTACCCAATGGGCTATTTTTCCCGCTGAAGGTGCCAAGCAGCTGTGTCAACAAGCTGTTTTGCCCACCAAAGGTGCACCAACGGGCTGCTATTCCTACTAAAGGAGCCTATTGATGGTGCTGAAGGGTTGTTTTGCCGACCAAAGATGCACCAACACGGAGTTTTGACCACCAGAGGTTCCCAACGAGCTATTTTTCCACTGAATGTGTCAAGCAACCGTGGCAGCGGGCTGTTTTTCCATTCAAAGATGCATCAACAAGCTGTTTTCCCACCGAAGGTGCCTAGTGATTATTCCAACAAGCTATTTTGCCCACCAAAGGAGCACCAAGGTGTTGTTTTACCCACTAAAGGTGCACCAGCCGGCTATTTTCTCACCGACAGTGCCTAACAACCATGCTAACGGGCTATTTTGCCCACCCAAGGTGCACCAAGGTGTTGTTTTTCGCATTGAAGGTGCCTAACGACCATGCCAAAGGGCTATTTTGCCCACCAAAGGTGCACCAACATGTTGTTTTACCCACCAAAGGTACCCCATAGGTTGCTTTTCCCACTAAAGATGCCTGGCGATCGTGACAACGGATTGTTTTGTCCACAAAAGTTACACCAAGGAATTGTTTTTCCCAGTGAAGGTGCCTAGTGACCATGTCGAAGGGCAATTTTGCCTATCGAAGTTGCACCGATGTGCTGTTTTGCCCACAAAAGGTACCCCACGGGCTACTTTTCCCTACTGATGGTGCCTAGCGATCGTGACAATAGGCTGTTTTGCCCATAAAAGTTGCACCAAGGTGTTGTTTTTCCCCCTGAAGGTGCCTAGTAACCATGTCAAAAGGCAATTTTGCCCACCGAAGTTGCACCAACGTGATGTTTTTCCAACCAAAGGTACCCCACGGGTTATTGTCCCACCGAAGTTACCTAGTGATGGTGCCAAAGGGCTAATTTTTCCACCAAAGGAGCACCAACATGCTATTTTGCCCACCAAAGGTGTCTAGTTGGTTGTTTTCCCTGCCGAAGGTGCCTAGCGACCTTGCTAACGGGATGTTTTGCCCACAGAAGGCGCACAAACATGTTGTTTTTCCCACCAAAGGTGCCCAACGGCCTATTTTTCTCACCGAAGGTTCTTAGCGACCATGCCAAACGACTATTTAACACACCAAAGGTGAACCAATAGGCTGTTTTCCCATAGAAGGTGTCCAATGACCATGCTGATGGGCTATTTTGCACACCAAAGGCGCATCAACACGTTGATTTTTTCACTGAAGGAGTGTAGCCACCATGCCGAAGGGCAGTTTTGCCTATCGAAGGTGCACCAATGTGTTGTTTTGTGGCCAAAGGTGCCCAACGGGCTATTTTTCCCACTGAAGGTTCCTAGCGACTATGTCAATGAGTTATTTTTCCTACCAAAGGTGCACTAATAGGCTGTTATTCCCACCATAGGTGCCTATTGATCGTGTTAAAGGGCTGGTTTGCCTGCCGAAGGTGCACCAATGTGATCAACGAGATGTTTTTCCACCATCGGTGCCTAGTGACCGTGGCAACGGGCTGTTTTGCCAATCAAAGATACACCAATGGGCTATTTTGCACTGAAGGTGCCTAATGACTGTGCCAACAAACTATTTTTCCCATTGCAGGAGCACCAATGCGCTGTTTTGCCCACAAATGGTGCCCAGCTGGCTTTTTACCCATCAAAGGTGCCTAACAATCATGCCAAGGGGCTGTTTTGCCCACTAAAGGTGTACCACTTAGTTGCTTTCCCACCAACGGTGCTTAATGACCATGTCAATAGGCTGTTTTTCTCGCTTAAGGTGCACCAACGTGTTGTTTTTCCCACTGAAGGTGCCTAGTGACCATACCAAAGGGCTATTTTGCCCATCGAAGTGCACCAACGGGCTGTTCTCTCACCGAAGTTTCCTAACGACCATGCCGATGGGTAATTTTACCCACCAAAGCTGTAGCAACGCGTTGTTTTTCCCACCAAAGGTGCCTAGCGAACGTACTGAAGGGCTATTTTGCCTACCAAAGGTGCACCAACGTGCTGTTTTGCCCACTAAAGGTGCCCAACAGGCTGTTTTTCCCATTGAATATGCCTAGCGACTGTGCCAAAGGGCTGTTTTGCCCACCAAAGATGGACCAACGGACTGTTATTCTGACCGAAGGTGCCTATTGACTGTGCCAAAGGGCTGTTCTTCCCACCAAAGGTGCCCAACGTGCTTTTTTTCCACCGAAGGTGCCTAGCAACCATCACAACATGTTTTCCCACCGAAGTTGTCTAATGACCATCCCAATGGGCTATTTTGCACACCAAAAGGGCACCAACATGCTGTTTTGCCCACCAAAGGTGCCCAATTGACTATTTTCCACATCGAAGGTGCCTAGTGACCTTGTAAACAGGTTATTTTTCCCGCCGAAGGTGCCTAGCGATTGTGCCAGCGGGCTATTTTGGCCACCACAGAAGGGGCCCAACTACCATTCTGACGGGCTATTTTGTCAATCGAAGGTACAGCAACGTGTTGTTTTCCCCACCGAAGGAGCTTGCGATCGTGCTGAAGGGTAGTTTTGCCCATTAAAGGTGTACCAATGTGCTGTTTTGTGACCAAAGGTGCCCAATGGGTTGTTTTTCCTGCTGAAGGTGCCTAGCAACTGTGTCAACGGGCTGTTTGCCCCACCAAAGGTGAGCAAACGGGTTGTTATTCCCACTGAAGGAGCCTATTGGCCATACTAAAGGGTTGTTTTACCGACCGAAGGTGCATCAACACGCTGTTTTGCTTACCAAAGGTGCCCAATGAGCTGTTTTTCCATTAAAGGTGCCTAGCCACCATGGCAACAGGTTGTTTTTCCAATCAAAGGTGCTGTAACGAGCTGTTTTCCCACTGAAGGTGCCTAGTGATTGTGTGCCAACATGCTATTTTGACCACCAAAGGAGCACCAAGGTGTTGTTTTGCCTACCAAAGGTGCACCAACCAGCTATTTTCCCACCGACGGTGCCTAACGACCATGCCGATAGGCTATTTTATCCACCCAAGGTGCACCAAGGTGTTGTTTTTCCCACTGAAATTGCCTAATGACCATGTTGAAGGGCTATTTTGCCCACTAAAGATGTATCAATGTGTTGTTTTGCCCACTAAAGCTACCCCACAGGTTGTTTTTCCCACTGAAGGTGCCTAGCGATCGTGACAACAGGCTGTTTTGCCTACCAAAGGTGCACCAACAGGCTGTTTTCCCACCGAAGGTGCCTAACGACCATGTCGATGGGCTATTTTTCCTATCGAAGGTGCACCAACGTGTTGTTTTTCCCATTTAAAGTGCCTAGCGACCGTGCCATCGGACTGTTTTGCCAACCAAAGGTGCACGAACGGGCTGTTTTCCCTCTGAAGGTGCCTAAAGACCTTGCTGATGGGCTCTTTTTCCCACCAAAAATGAACCTAGGTGTTGTTTTTCCCATCAAAGGTGCCTAACGACCTTGACGAAGGTCTATTTGGCTCACCAATGGTGCACCAATGGGCTATTTTGCCCACTGAAGGTGCCCAATAGGTTTTTTTTCCACCGAAGCTGCCTAGGAACCGTTGCAATGGGTTGTTTTGCCATCCAAAGCTGCACCAACGGGCTGTTTTCCCATTGAAGTTACCTAGTGACCATGCCAACGGGCTATTTTGCCCACCAAAAGAGCACCAACGTGCTGTTTTACCCACCAAAGGTGCTCAATTGGCTGTTTTCCTCACCAAAGGAGCCTATCTACCTTGCCAGTAGGCTGTTTTCTGCAATAAACGAGCCTAGTGACCTTGCCAGTGGGCTGTTTTGCCCACCGAAGGTGCACCAACGTGCTATTTTACCCTCCAAAGGTGCCCAGTGAGTTGTTTTTCCCACCAAAGGTGCCTAGTGACTATGCCAACTGGCTATTTTACCCTCCAAAGGTGCACAAACGGGCTACTTACCCACAAAAGGTGCATCAACGTGTTGTTTTCCCCACAGAAGGAGCCTAGAAACTGCGTTGAAGGGTAGTTTTACGCACCAAAGGTACCCAAATGTTCTGTTTTAGGACCAAAGGTGCCCAACGGGCTATTTTCCCCACTGAAGGTGCCTAGTGACCATGTCAACAGGCTGTTTTGCCCACCAAAGGTGCACCAATGGGCTATTATTCCCACCCAAGGAGCCTATTGACAGTACTGAAGGGTTGTTTTGTCTATCAAAAGTGCACCAATGCGCTGTTTTGCCCACTAAAGGAAGCCAACAGGCTATTTTTTCACTGAAGGTGCCTAGCGACTTATGCAATAGGCTATTTTTCCAATCAAAGGTGCACCAACGGACTGTTTTCTCACTGAAGATGCTTAGTGACTATGCCAATAAGCTATTTTATCCATCAAAGGAACACCAACATATTGTTTAGCCCACCAAAGGTGCACCAACAGGGCTATTTTCCCGCAGACGGTGCCTAACGACCATGCCGACAAGCTATTTTGCTAACCCAAGGTTCACCAACGTGTTGTTTTTCCCATTAAAGGTGCCTAACGACCATGCCAAAGGGCTATTTTGCCCATTGAAGGTGCTCCAACGTGCTATTTTTCCAACCAAAGGTACCCAACTGGCTGTTTTCCCACCGAAAGTGACTAACAACCATGCCGACGGGCTATTTTGTCCACCCAAGGTGCACCAACGTGTTGTTTTTCCCACTGAATGTGCCTTCCAACTATGCCGAAGGGCTATTTTGCCCACCAAAGGTGCCTAATGACTATGCCAACAAGCTATTTTCCTTACCGAAGGAGCACCAACGTGCTGTTTTACCCACCAAAGGTGCATAATAGGCTGTTTTTCCCACCGAAGGTTCCTAGCGACCATGCCAACAAGTTGTTTTCCATACCGAAGGTGCACCAAAGTGTTGTTTTTCCCAGCGAAGGTGCCCAATGGCTTGTTTCTCCCACCGAAGATGCCTAGCGATCGTGCTGAAGGGCTATTTCCCTCTTAGAATGCGTACAAACGTGCTGTTTTGCCCACTAAAGGTGCTTAACAGGCTGTTTTTCCCACCGAAGGTGCCTAGCGACCATGGCAACGAGCTGTTTTGCCCACAGAAGTTGCATTAACGAGTTATTTTCCCACTGAAGGTGCCTAACAACCATGCCAAAGGGCTACTTTTCCCATTGAACATGCACCAATGTGTTGTTTTACCCACCAAAGGTGCACCAATGGGTTGTTTTACCCACCGAAGGTGCACCGACGTGTTGTTTTTCCCACCAAAGGTGCCCAATGAGTTGGTCTTCCCACCGAAGTTACGTAGCGACCGTGCCAATGGGCTATTTTGCCCACCAAAGGTGCACCAACGGACTGTTCTCCCATCAAAGGTACCTAAAGGCCATGCTGACGGGCTAGTTTGCCTACTCAAGGTGCACCAATGAGTTGTTTTTCCAACCAAAGACGCCTAGCGATTGTGCGGAAGGGTTGTTTTGCTCACTAAAGGTGAACCAATTTGCTGTTTTGCCACCAAAGATGCCCAACCAGCTATTTTCTCTACTCCACCAAAGGTGAATCAAAATGCTATTTTGCCCACCAAAGGTGCCTAGCAGGCTATTTTTCCTGCCGTAAGTGCCTAGTGACTCTACCAATGGGTTGTTTTCTGCACTGAAGGTGTAGCAATGTGCTGTTTTGGTCACCTAAGGAACCCACCAACCATGTCAACGGGCTATTTTTCCAACTGAAGGTGCCTAGCGAGCCTGTCAATGGGTTATTTTACCCACCAACATGCTGTTTTCTCACAAAAGGTGCACCAACGTGTTGATTTGCCCATCGAAGGTGCCTAGCGACCATGTTAAAGGGCTATTTCCCCTATCGAATGTGCACCAACGTGATGTTTTGCCCACCAAAGGTGCCCAATAGTTTGTTTTTCCCATCGAAGGTGCCTAACTAGCATGACAACAGGCTGTTTTGCCCACCAAAGGTGCACCAAAAGGGTTGTTTTCCTACTGAAGGTGCCTAAAGACCATGCCAACGGGCTATTTTTCTAATCGAAAGTGCACCAAAGTGTTGTTTTGCCTACCAAAGGTGCCCAACGAGTTGTTTTTTCCACCGAAGGTTCCTAATGATTGTGCCAACGGGTTGTTTTGCCCACCAAAGGTGCACCAACGTGCTGTTTTGCCCACCAAAGGTGCACCAACGTGCTGTTTTTCCTACCAAAGATGCCTGGTGACCATGGCAACGGGCTGTTTTGCCCACCAAAGGTGCACCAACGAGCTGTTTTCCCACTGACGGTAACAAACAACATTGCCAATGGGCTATTTTACCTATCAAAGGTGCACCCATGTGATGTTTCTCTCACCGAAGGTGCCTAGCGACAGTACCGAAGGGTTGTTTTGCACACCGAAGGTGCATCAATGTGGTGTTTCGTCCACGACCATGCCAATGGGCTGTTATGCCCGCCAAAGGTGTGGCCACAATATGTTTTTCCCACCAAAGGTCCCCAGCAACCATAATGAAGGGTTATTTTGCACACCAAAGGTGCATAAATGTGTTACTTTGCCCACCGAAGGTGCAACAATGGGTTGTTTTGCTGACTGAACAAGCTATTTTTCCCACCAAAGGTGCGCTAACGTTGTGTTTTACCCTCCGAAGGTGCAACAACAGGGTGTTTTTCTCACAGAAGGTACCTAGTGACCGTGTCGACAGGCTGTTTTAACCACCGAAGGTGCATGAACGTGATGTTTTGTTTACCAAAGGTGCCCAACCAGCTGGTTTTCCCACTGAAGGTACCTAGCGATCATGCCAACTTGTTGCTTTGCCCACCAAAGGGGCACCAACTTGCTGCTTTTCCCACCCAAGGTTCCTAACGACCATGCCAACAGGCTATTTTGGCCACCAAAAGTGCACCAACAGGATGTTTTTACTGTCGAATGTGCTTAGTGACCATGCCAACGTGTTGTTTTTCCTACCAAAGGTGCCCAGTAACCATTGCAACAGGTTGTTTTTTCCACCTAAGGTGCACCAACATGTTGTTTTCCCATCAAAGGTGCCTAATGGGTTGTTCTTCCCACTGAAGGTGTGTAGCGACCATGCGAACAGATTGTTTTGCCCACTCAAGGGGCCAACGTGCTATTTTTCCCATTAATGGTGCTGAACGAGTTATTTTTCCCACCGAAGGTGCCTAGTGACTGTGCCAAAGGGATATTTTGCCAAACGAAGTTGCACCAATGTGCTATTTTGCCCACCAAACGTGGTCAACATGTTGTTTTTCCCACTGAAGGTGCCTACCAACCGTGCCGACAAGTTGTTTACCCCACCAAAAGTGCACCAATAGGTTATTTTTACCACTGAAGGTGCCTAGAGACCATGCCAACAGCCTGTTTTTCCTATCGAAGGTGCTTAATGACCTTGCCAACGGGCTATTTTGCCCGCCGAAGGTGCACCAGTGTGTTGTTTTGCCCACCAAAGGTGCCCAACGGGCTGTTCTTCCTACTGAAGTTACCTAGCGACAGTGCCAATGGGCTGTTTTGCCCATCAAAGGTGCATCAATGAGCTGTTCTCCTACCGAAGGCGCTTAACGACCATGTCGATGGGCTATTTTTCCCACTGAAGGCGCACCAACATGTTATTTTTCCCACCGAAAGTGCCTAGCGACTGTGCGGAAGGGCTGTTTTACTCATCGAAGATGCACCACCATGCTGTTTTGCCCTTCACAGGTGCCCAACTAGCTGTTTTCCCCACTCAAGGTGCATAGAGACTGTGCTAATGGACTATTTTGCCTACTGAAGGTGAACCAACGTGTTGTTTTGCCCACCGAAGGTGCCCAACGTGTTATTTTTTTCCATTGAAAGTGCCTAGCGACTGTGCCAACAAGTTGTTTTGCCCACCGAAGGTGCACCAACGTGCTTTTTTGCTCACCTAAGCTGCCCAGAGCATTTTTTCCTACCAAAGAGCTATGTTACACATCTAATACTCCTAGAAAATGTTTTGAAGGGTTGTTTTACCCACCGAAGGCACACCAATGTGCTATTTTTCCTAGCAAAGGTGCCCAATGGGTTGCCTTTCGCATCGAAGGTGTCCAGCGGCTGTGCCAACGAGCTATTTTTCCTACTGAAGGTGCACCAATGGACTGTTTTTCCTACCAAAGCTACATAGTTACCCTACTGAAAAGCTATTTTCCCACTAAAGGTGCACTAATGTGCTTTTTTTCCGCCGGAGGTGTCTAGCGAGTGTGTCGAAGGGTTGTTTTTCCCACCAATGGTGCACCAACGTGCTGTTTCCCCCATCGAAGGTGCCCAACAGGCTACCTTTCTCATCGAAGGTGCCTAGCGATCGTGCCAGCGGGCTATTTTTCCTACTGAAAGTGCACTAAAAAGCAGTTTTTCCCACCAAAGATTCCTAGCGGCCATGCCGATTGGCTATTTTGACCACCGAAGTTTCACCAATGTGTTATTTTTCCCATCAGAGGTGCCTAGGGATTGTGCCAAACGACTTTTTTGCCCCACCGAAGGTGCACCAATAGGATGTATTGCCCACCGAAGCTGCCCAACAAGTTGTTTTGCCCACCAAAGGTGCCTAACAAATGTGCCAAATGGTTGTTTTACCCACTAAAGGTGCACCAAAGGGTTGTTTTTCTTGAGAAAAGTGCCTAATGACCATCCCAACGGGCTGTTTTGCCCACCAAAGGTGCACCAATGTGTTGTTTTGTCCCATCGAAGGTGCTTAGCTACCTTGTCGAAGCGGTCTTTTGCCCATCGAAGGCGGAGCAATTTGCTATTTTGCCCATGAAAGGTGCCCAATGGACTATTTTTCCTATCGAAGATGCCTAATGAACATGCTAACAGGTTGTTTTTCCCACCGAAGGTGCCCAACAGGCTGTTTTTCCTACCAAAGGTGCCTAATGAACGTGCCAACGAGTTGCTTTTCCCACCAAAGGTACACCAACGTGTTGTTTTTCCCACTGAAGGTGCCTAGTGATCATGTCAAAGGTTGTTTTGCCCACCGAAGGTGCACCAACGTGCAATTTTTTCCACAAAAGATGCCTAGTGAAGGTGTACCAATGTGCAATTTTCCCCACCAAAACAGCTGTTTGGCCCACCAAAGGTGCACCAACGTGTTGTTTTTCCCACCGAAGTGCCCAATGGGCTATTTTTCCTAGTGAAGGTGCAGCAACGTACTGTTTTTCCCCCCAAAAGTGCTTAGCGACTCTGCCGATGGGCTGTTTTGACCATCGAAGGTCCAGCAACGTGCTTTCTTCCCACTGAAGTCGCCTAGCGACCATACCGACGGGTTGTTTTACCCACCGAAGGTGTACCATCGTGCTTTTTTCCAACCCAAGGTGTCTAGCAACTCTGCCGAAGGGCTATTTTGCCCATCGATGGTGCACCAACGTGTTGTTTTGCCCAACGAAGGTGCCCAACAGGCTGTCTTTCCCACCGAAGGTGCCTAGTGATCATGCCAACAGGCTGTTTTTCCCACTGAAGGTGCACCAATAGGCAGTTTTTCCCGCCAACGTGCCTAGCGGCTGTAATGACAAGCTATTTTGCCTACCGAAGTAAGACCAACGTGCTATTTTTCCCACCGAAGTTGTCTAGGCACCATGCCCAAGGACACTTTAACCTACCGAAAATTCACCAACATCCTATTTTGCCCATCAAAGGTCCACCAATGTGCTGCTTTTCCCACCAAAGGTTCCTAGCAGCCTTGCCGAAGGGTTTTTTGCCCATCGAAGGTGCACCAACTTACAGTTTTTTCCAACAGGCTATTTTTCCCACCAAAGGTGCCTAGCGACTATGCTAATGGGCTATTTTAGGTGTACCAACGTGCATTTTTTCCACCGAAAGTGCCTAGGCACCCTATCGCTGGGTTGGTTTGCCCATTGAAGGTGCACCAATGGGCTGCTTTTCCTACTAAAAGCCCCTAGCGACCATTCCAAAGGGTTGTTTTAACCACAGAAGGTGCACCAATGTGTTGTTTTGCCCACCGAAGGTGCACATCAGGTTGTTTTTCCTACCAAAGATGCACAACGTGCTGTTTTCCTATCGAAGGTGCACCGAGGTGCTATATTTCCCACTGAAGGTGCCTAGCGACCATGCTGACGAGCTGTTTTGCCCACTGAATGTGTACCATGGTGCTGTTTTTCCCACCAAAGGTGCCTAGTAACTGTGTCAACGAGCTGTTTTGCCTACCGAAGGTGCACCATCGTGCTATTTTGCCTACCAAAGATGCCCAATGGTTTGTTTTTTCTATGGAAGATGCCTAGCGGCCCTACTGATTGGTTGTTCTGCCAATCAAAGGCCCACCAACGTGCTATTTTTCCTACCAAAGTTGCCTACCAACCGTGCCAAAGGGCTATTTTCCCTATTGAACATGCACCAAAGGGCTGATTTTCACACCAAAGGTGCCTAGTGACCGTGCCAACGGGCTGTTTTGCTCACCAAATGTGCACCATCGTGTTGTTTTTCCCAGTAAAGGTGCCTAGTGACTGCGTCGAAGGGCATTTTGCCCATGGAAGGTGTAGCAACGTGTTGTCTTGCCCATCGATGGTGCCCAAAAGACTGTTTTTCCCATCGAAGGTGTTGTCTCGCACATTGAAGGTGCCCATAGGCTGTTTTTGCCACTGAAGCTACAACAATGGCCAGTTTTTCCTACCGAAGTTGGCTAACAGCCGTGCCAATGGACTATTTTCTCACCGACTGTACCTAGTGACCTTGTCGACAGGTTTCCACCGAAGGTGTACCAACCAAAGGTGCACCAACGTGCTTTGTTCCCACTGAAGGTGCCTAGCAACTGTGCCAAAAAATTGTTTTGCCCACTGAAGGTGCACCAACGTGCTGTTTTGTTGATTGAAGGTGGCCAATGGGCTGTTTTTTCACCAAATGTGCGTAGAAACCATACCAAAGGGCTATTTTCCAACCTAAGGGGCAACAACATGTTGTTTAGCCCACCAAAGTTGCCAAACGTGCTTTTTTCCCACAGAAGGTGCCTAGCAACCGTGCCAAAGAGTTGTTTTGCCCATCAAAGGTGGCCAACGAGCTGTTTTTTCCCATATAAGGTGCCTAGCAATCATGCCAACGAGCTATTTTTCTAATGAAGATGTCTACCGACCATGGTGACGGGCTAATTTCACCCATCGAAGGTGCACTCACATGTTGTTTTTCCCACCCAAGTTGGCTCGAGACCGTGCTGAAGGGCTATTTTGCCCACCGAAAGTGCACCAACTTGCTTTTGCCCCCACCAAAGGCACCCAACTGTCTATTTTTTTCACTGAAGGGGCCTAGCGATTGTGCCGATGGGCAGTTTTCCCCATCAAAGGTGCACCTACGTGCTGTTTTTTCCACCAAAGGTGCCTAATGACCCTAATAATGGGCTGTTTTGCCTACCGAAGGTGCACCAATGTGCTATTTTCCCCACAGAAGATGCGTAGCAACCATGCCTAGGGTTTATTTTGCCAACATAAGGAGCACAAGTGGGATTTTTTTCCTATCGATGGTGCCTAGTGACCGTGCCAACGGGTTATTTTTCAGCAAATGTGACTAACGACCATGCCGACGGGCTGTTTTAACCGAAGGTGCACAAACTTATTGTTTTTTCCGTTGAAGGTCCGCCAACGTGCTTTTTTCTCACTGAAGGTGCCTAACGGCTATGCCAAAAGGCTATTTTGCCCACCGAAGGTGCATCAACGTGTTGTTCAGCCCACCAAAGGTTCCCAACGTGCTTCTTTCCCATCAAAGGTGCCTAGCAACAGTGCCAAAGGGTTGTTTTGCCCATCGAAGGTGGCCAACAGATTTTTTTTCCCACATAAGGTGCCTAGCAATCTTGCCAACGGGCTGTTTTGCCCATCGAAGGTGCACCAACAGGCTATTTTCACACTGCGTAGTGACTGTGCCAATAAGCTAATTTTACATACCAAAGATGCACCCATGGGCTGTTTTACCCATCGAAGCTACACCAACATGCTGTTTTGCCAACGGAAGGTGCCCAATTGGCTATTTTTCCCACCGAAGGTGCCTAAGGACTGTGCCAACGAGCTATTTTGCCCACCGAAAGTTCACCAACGAGCTTTTTTCCCACCAAAGGTACACCAATGGGCTGTTTCGACCAAAGTTGCCTAGCGACTGTGCCAACTGACTGTTTTGCCCACCGAAGGTGCACCAACTGGCTCATTTTCCTAATGAAGGTGCCCAACGACTATGCCGACGTGCAATTTTTCCCACTGAAGGTGCATCAACGTGTTGTTCTTCTAGTCGAAGGTGCCTAGCGACCGTACCGAATGGCTATTTTGCCTACCGAAGGTGGACCAACAACATGTTCTGCCCACTGAAGTTGCCCAATGGGCTGTTTTCCCACTAAAGCTGCACCAATGGGTAGTGTTTCCTATAGAAGGTGCCTTGCAACCCTACTGATGGGATGTTTTGCCCACCGAAGGTACACCAACGTGCTGTTTTTCCTACAAAAGGTGCCTAGAGACCATACCGCGGGCCTATTTTGCCCATAAAAGGAGCACCAGTGGACTTTTTTTTCACTGAAGCTGCCTAGCAATCGTGCCTATTGGCTATTTTTTTGGTAAATGTGCCTAGCGACCATGCTGAGGGGGGTTTTCCCATCGAAGGTGGACAAACTTGCTATTTTTTCCACTGAAGATGTCCAATGTACTTCTTTCCCACAAAAGTTGCCTAACAACAGTGCCAAAGGGTTGTTTTGCCCATCGAAGTTGCCCAGCAAGCTATTTTTCCCACATAAGGTTCCTAACAACCATGCCAACGGGTTGTTTTTCCCACTAAAGGTGCCCCAACAGGGTATTTTCCTAATGAAGATGCCCAGTGACCGTGCTGACGAGCTAATTTTACCCAGAAAAGATGGGCCCACGTGCTATTTTTCCTACCAAAAGTGACTCGATACCATCCCGAAGGGTTGTTTCACCCACCGAAGGTGCACCAACTTTCTTGTTTTGCCAACCAAAGGTGCCCAACAGTCTATTTTTCCGACCGAAGGGGCCTAACGACTGTGCCGATGTGCTATTTTTCCCACAGAAGGTGCACCAACTTTATGTTTTTTCGGCCGAAGGTACCTAGTGACCCTACTAATGAGCTGTTTTGTCCACCAAAGGTGCACCAACGTGCTATTTTTCCCATAGAAGGTCCCTAGCAGCTGTGCCGACAAGCTATTACGAGGATGGAAGGAGCACCAACGAGCTTTTTTCCCAACGAAGGTACCTAGTGACCAAGTCGTCGGGCTATTTTGCCCACCGAAGGAGCACTAATGTGTTGTTTTTCCCACCAAAGGTACCTAGGGTTCATGCGAAAGGGTTGTTCTACCCACCAGAGCTGCACCAACATGTTGTTTTGCCAATGGAAGATGCCCAACGAGCTATTTTTCCCACCAAAGGTGCCTAGGGATTGTTCCAACGGGCTGTTTTGCCAATCGAAGGTGCACCAACTAGCATTTTTCCCACCAAAGGTGCCTAGAGACCCTACCAATAGGCTGTTTTGTCCACCGAACATGCTCCAATGAGTTGTTCTTTTGACCAAAGTTGCCTAACGACTGTGCCCACGTGCTATTTTGCCCATCAAAGGTGCACCAATTGGCTATTTTTCCTAATAAAGGTGCCTAGCGATCGTACCGACAAGCAATTTTGACCTTTAAAGGTGGACTAATGTGTTGTTTTTCCTACCGAATGAGCCTAGTGACCATGCAGAACGGTTGTTTGGCCCAACGAAGGTGCACCAACGAACTCTTTAGCCCATTGAAGGTGCCCAATGGGTTGTTATTCCCACTAAATGTGCACCAATGGTCTGTTTTTCCCACCGAAGGTGCCTAGCGACTATGCCAATGGGCTGTTTTGCCCACTGAAGGTGCACCAATGTAGCAATTCTATAGATGGGCTGTTTTGCCCATCAAAGGTCCACCAATGTGCTTTTTTCCCACCGAAGGTGCCTAGCAACCCTGTCGATTGGTTGTTTTTCCCAACAGAGGTGCACCGACGTGGCTTTTTCCCACCAAAGGTGTCTAGCGTCTGTGCTGAAGGGTGATTTTGCCCGCCGATGGTGCATCAACTAGCTATTTTGCCCAACGAAGGTGCCCAATGGGCTGCCTTTCCCACCAAAGGTGCCTAGCTCGTGTCAACGGGTCATTTTTCCCACCAAAGGTGCACCAACAGGTGCTTTGTCCCACCAAAGGTGCTAGCGGCTGTGTCAATGGGCTGTTTTGCCCACCGAATTTGCACCAACGTGCTATTTTTCCCACCGAAGGTGCCTAGGGACCATGCCAAAGTGTTGTTTTTCACACCAAAGTTTCACCAACATGTTATTTTGCCCATCAAAGGTGCACCAACGTGTTGTTTTTCCCACTGAACTTACCTAGTGGCACTACCAAAGGGATGGTTTACCCATCGAAGGTGCACCAATGTCCTGTTTTGTCCACTGAAGCTGTCCAACGGGTTGTTTTCCCCACCAAAGGTACCCAACCTGCTATTTTCCCACTGAAGGTGCCTAGTGACCATGTCGATGTATTGTTTTTCCCATTAAAGGTCCCTAGCGGCCGTGTCAATGGGTTGGTTCACTGTTTTGCCCATCGAAGGTGCACCAAGCTGCTGGTTTTGGCACCAAAGGTGCCTGGAGACCGTGCCAAAGGGCTGTTTTGGCCACCGAAGGTGCACCAACATGCTTTTTATCCCACAGAAGCTGCGAATTGGCTATTTTTTCCATCAAAGGTGCCTAGCGATTGCTCTAACAGGCTGCTTTGCCCAAAGTGTTATTTTTTCTGCCAAAGGTGCCTAGCCACCCTACCGTTAGGTTGTTTTGCCCATCGAAGGTGAACTAATAGGCTATTTTTCCTATCGAAGGGGCCTAGCAACTATGCCAAAGGATTGTTTTACCCACTGAAGGTGCTCCAATGTGTTGTCCTGCTAACCAAAGGTGCCCAACGGGCTTTTTCCCACCGAAGGTGCTAAACGTGATGTTTTTCCATAGAAGCTACACCAAGGTGTTGTTTTTCACACTGAAGGTGCCTAGCCACCATGCTGACGGGCTGTTTTGTCACCTAAGGTGCATGAAGGTACTGTTTTTCCCACCGAAGGTGCCTAGTGACTGTGGTGACCTGCTATTTTGCCTACCAAAGTTGCACAAACCTGCTGCTTTGCCCACCGAGGGTGCCCAACGGGTTGTTTTTCCTACCGAAGGTTCCTAGCGACCCAGCCGAAGGGCTGTTTTGCCCGCCTAAGGCGCACTAATGGTTTATATTTCTCACCAATGGGGCATAGGGACCGTGCCGACTGGTTGTTTTACCCAACGAAGGTGCCCAACGGGCCATCTTTCCCACCAAAGGTGCCTAGTGATCATGTCGACGGGCTATTTTTCCCACCAAAGGTGCACCAACAGGTAGTTTTACCCACCAAAGGTACTAGCGACTGTGCTGAAGGGCTATTTTGCCTACCGAAGTTGCATCAACGTGTTGTTTTTCCCACCAAAGGTGCCTTGGGACCGTGCCAAAAGGTTGTTTTGCCCACCGACGTTTCACCAACATGCTGTTTTTCCCATCAAAGGTCCACCAACGTGTTGTTTTTCCCACTTAAATTGCCTAGCGGCCCTACCGAAGGGTTGTTTTCTCACCAAAGCTGCACCAATGTCTTGTTTTGCCCACTAAAGCTGCCCAATGGGCTGTTTTCCCCACCAAAGGTGCCAACGTGCTGTTTTCCCACCAAAGGTGCCTAGTGACCATGCCGACAAACTATTTTTGCCACTAAAGGTCCCTAGCGACCAAGTCAATGGGCTGGTTGACTATTTTTCCCACTGAAGATGTTGTTTTCAGAACCGAAGGTGCCTAGCGATCGTACCAAAGGGTTGTTTTGGCCACCGAAGGTGCACCAACGTGCTTTTTATCCCACAGAACGTGCCCAACTTGTTATTTTTCCCCATTTAAGGTGCCTAGCGACTATGTTGATGAGTTGCATTGCCCAATTTGTTAATTTTTTCACCAAAGGTGTGTAGCCTCCCTATCGCTAGGTTGTTTTGCCCATTGAAGGTTCACCAACGAGCTATTTTTGCCACCAAAGGTGCCTAGCGACTGTGCCAAAGGGTTGTTTTACCCATCGAAGGTGCACAAAAGTGTTGTTTTGCCAGTCGAAGGGGCCCAATGTGCTGCTTTTCCCACTGAAGGTGCTCAACGTGCTGTTTTCCCATAGAAGCGACACCAAGGTGCTGTTTTTCCTACCAAAGGTGCCTAACAACCATGCTGATGGGCTGTTTTGGCACCCAAGGTACATGAAGGTGCTGTTTTTCCCACAGAAGGTTCATAGCAACCGTGCCGACTTGCCATTTTGCCTACCGAAGTTACACCAACCTACTGTTTTACCCACTGAAGGTAGCCAACGGACTGTTTTTCCCACTAAAGGTGCCTAGCGACCTAGCTGAACGCCTATTTTGCTAGCTGAAGGTGCACCAACTTGCTTTTTTGCCCACCGAAGGTGCCCAACGGTTTAAATTTCTCACTGAAGGAGCATAAAGACTGTGCTGATGGGCTACTTTGCCCACCTAAGGTGAACTAACGTCCTATTTTTTTTCACCGAAGGTGCCTAGCAACCCTATTGATTGGCTGTTTTGCCCTCCGAAATTGCACCAACCTGTTATTTTTCCCACAGAACATGCCTAGCGACCGTGCCGACAAGCTGTTTTGTCGACAGAAGGAACACCAACAGGCTTTTTTCCCACTGAAGGCACCTAGGGACATTGCAAAAGGGTTGTCTTACCCACCAAAGTTGCTCCAATATGTTATTTTTCCAACGAACGGTGCCCAACAGACTATTTCTCCCACTAAAGGTGTCCATGGACCATGCCAACGGACTGTTTTTCCCACTGATGTTGCACCAACAGGCTTTTTTCCCACTAGAGGTGCCTAGAAACCCTACCAACAAGCTGTATTGCCCAACGAAGGTGCACTAACGGGCTATTTTTCCCACCAAAGTTGCCTAATGACCATGCCAACAAGCTATTTTTCCCAACGAAGGTGCACCATCTGGCTACTTTTCCCAACAAAGGTGCCTAGCAACCATGCCGACGGGCAATTTTGCCTACCGAAGGTGCACCAACTTCTTTTCTTTTTAGCCGAAGGTGCCTAGTGACCATGGAGAATGGCTATTTGGCCCATCAAAGGTGCACCAACGTGCTGTTTTGCCCACCGAAGGTGCCCAACATATTGTTTTTCCCACTGAAGGTGCACTAACGAGTTGTTTTTCCCATCAAAAGTGCCTAACGACCATGCTGACAGGCTATTTTGCCCACTGATGGTGTAGCAACATACTATTTTTCCCACCGAAGGTAATTGGCAACCCTGCCAATGGGCCGTTTTGCCCAATGAAGGAGCACTAAGGGGCTATTTTCCAATAGAAGGTGCCCAACGGGCTATTTTTCTTATTAAGATGCACTAATGGGTTGTTTTTCCCACCAAAGGTGCCTAGCGACTGTGTCGAAGGGCTATTTTGCCCAATGATGGTTCACCAACGAGCTATTTTACACATCGAAGGTGCCCAACAGGTTGTTTTTCCCATAGAAGGTGCCTAGAGACCATGCCAAAGGGCTAATTTTCCTACCAAAGGTGCACCAACGGGCTGTTCTGCCCATCAAAGGTGCCCAACAACTATTTTTCCCACAAAAAGTGCATAGCGACTATGCCGACAGGTTGTTTTGCCCACCAAAGGTGCCCCTATGTGTTGTTTTTCCTGCAAGGTGCCCAGCGATCAAGCCAAAGGGTTGTCTTGTACACCAAAGTTGCACCAACGTGCTATTTTTCCTACCAAAGGTGCACCAATGTGTTTTTTTCCCACCGAAGGTGCCCAGCGGTCGTGCCAAAAGGCTGTTTTGCCCATCGAAGGTGGTCAACTGGTTGTTTTTCCCACATAGGGTGCCCAACAATCATGCCAACAAGTTGTTTTGCCTACCAAAGGTGCACCAATGTGCTGTTTTTCCCATTGAAGATGCCTAGCAACCTTGCCAACAGGCTAACTTTACCCACTGAAGGTGTGCTACATGTTGTTTCTCCCACCGAAGGTGCCTTGAGACTGTGACGAATGGTTGTTTTGCCCACCTAAGGTGCAGCAACGGTCTATTTTTCTTACCAAAGGGGCCTAATGATCGTGCCAATGGGCTATTTTGCACATTGAAGGTGCACTAATGTAATGTTTTTTCAACCAACGGTGCCTATTGACCCTGCTGATGGGCTATTTCGCACCACCAAAGGTGCACCAATGTGCTATTTTCTCACAAAAGGTGCCTAGCGATCTTGTTAACGAGTTGTTTTGTCGATAGAAGGAGCGCCAATGGGCTTTTCTTCCCCACTGAAGGTTCCTAGCAAACGTGCACCAATGTTCTATGTTTCCCACTGAAGGAGCCTAAGAACCGGGCGAAAGGACCATGCTACCCACCGAAGCTGCACCAACATTTTGTTTTGCTAATGGAAGGTGCCCAACGGGTTAATTTTTCCCACTGAAGGTAGTTAGTGTGTACCAACCGGCTGTTTTTCC
The DNA here is from genome assembly GCA_027563915.1 of Erythroxylum rotundifolium. Taxonomy (NCBI): domain Eukaryota; kingdom Viridiplantae; phylum Streptophyta; class Magnoliopsida; order Malpighiales; family Erythroxylaceae; genus Erythroxylum; species Erythroxylum rotundifolium. The sequence goes on along the minus strand of JAOSBO010083103.1, from coordinate 1,777 downwards.
CACCGAAGGTGCACCAACAGGCTGTTTTTCCCATTGAAAGTGCCTAGAGACCCTACCAGTAGCCTGTTTTGCCTACTAAAGGTGCACCAATGGGCTATTTTTCCCACCAAAGTTGCCTAGCAACCTTGTTAATGAGGTTGTTTTTCCTAATAAAGGTGCCTAACAACCGTGGAAAAGAGTTGTTTTGCACACCAATGTTGCACCAACATGCTATTTTTCCTACCGAAGGTGCACCAACATGCTTTTTCCCCACTGGACATGCCTAGCAGCCGTGTCAAAGGACTATTTTGCCCATCAAAGGTGGCCAATGGGCTATTTTCACACATAAGGTGCCTAGTAAGTGCGCCAACGGGCTGTTTTGCCCACCAAAGGTGCACCAATGTGTTGTTTTTCCCACTGAAGATGCCCAGTGGCTGTGCCTGTAACACCCCACTCCCGTAGGACCCGAACCTGACATCGATGGTGATATCCGAGTCCATGCTCCGAGAGGGTGGCGTGTTAAAACACTCACTCATTCAAATCTCAGTACATTCTTTTTATTTGGAAAATGCTCAAGTGTATATCTTAGTATGCGGAAATCAATTGTAAAATATGGCCCACTTTCATTCAAAACATTTTCAATCACAAACTTTTTACATTACAATATAAATCATTTGTATAATAGTTTCAGAATATACAATTTTATACAAAATAGAAAAGACACAAATACAGACGCCAACTGATCCCGACCTCTATCCTTCACTTATGCTGTAGGTATACTCCCGTTGGCCTAACGGGCTATTCTTTTGATCCTGAAAAATAATTGCCAATTTTGGGTGAGTTTTGCGAACTCAGTGAGTGACCATCATCGATGGCTCACCCAAACACATAATCATATAAATCACATTCTTTCATATTTCACACTTCTCATTCTATATAACTTAATCACTTCATTATGCAAACATATTGCACATGAGACCCACTTTTCATTTGTTATTTTGTTGTGACCGAGTGCCTAAACAGTCCCTTAAAGGGCTCATTGATAACTGTCCCTTAAAGGGCTCATTGATAACTGTCCCATATAGGGCTCATTAAACGTTGAACCTGAGGCTCTAAATCACTTTTGAGCTCAAGGCTCTTTTTCACTCATTGAGCTTTAAGCTCTGATCGGTGGCTGCTCAGGTCACAATTCCATTATGTTTCATGCATTCATGTCATGGAATGCATCAATTGCATACAATCAATCAGTCACTATGCACATTTACATTCACATATCATCGGACCTTAGTCCGGCATTCAACATTAAGTTAAGAAACACACATTCATTCATATACAATTACACCTTCAGAACACATTTAACAATAAATTACATATACCTACTTCATCCAATTCATATTCAATGAGCACTTCAATATTTCACTCAAACATCATAATCATCGGAACTCCTATCCAGAACCCAACTCAATCAATCACAGCTAATCACATTCACACAATTTTTCAAAAATTGGTCAATACTAAAAATAAAACAAAACAAACAAAGGAAGGAGACCATCTAGGTCTACTCACAGTACGCTCCAGATTAGCAATTGCTTCTAAGATCAGGAAACGTTTGAATGCGGACACTTGACCTGCACAACCCATTTACGCACTACACCCATCTCATACTAATCAATAATTGCACATATATAAACATTTATTCGTGCACAATTGTATAAGGGGATTATGTACAATGCATGCTCAATGACAAACTCGGGTACTGTAACAAACTTCACATCTTATGCACATTCCCATTTCATAA
>JAOSBO010082645.1:0-49850 GCA_027563915.1 Erythroxylum rotundifolium | reverse complement strand
GTCTGTTTTTGCTTCCGTCTGCTTTTTCTTTCGTCTGCTTTTGCTTCCGTCTGTTTTTTGCTTCCGTCTGCTTTTTGCTTCTTTTACTGCTTTCGTCTGCTTTTCATTCTGTCTTATTTTGTTTGTCATCAAAATCTCTTTATACATGAAGTCAAAATTCTGACTTAACACAGGCACCTTTGGTGGGCAAAATAGAATGTTGGTGCACCTTCGATGAGCAAAATAGCCCGGTCGTGCATCTTCGGTGGGAAAAACAGCCAGTTGCCACAACCGCTAGACACCTTCGGTGGAAAAAGCAACCCATCAGTATGGTCGTCAGGCACTTTTGAGGGGGAAAACAACCCATTGGGCACCTTTGGTGGACAAAATAGCATGAAGGAGCACCATAGGTGGGAAAAACCGCCCATGGGCACAGTTGCTAAGAACCTTCAGAGGGAAAAATAGCCCATTGGGCGACTTCATTGAGAAAAACAACAAGTTCGTGCACATTGGTTGGAAAAATAGCCTGTTGGGGGGAAAAATAACCCATTGGGAACCTTACGTGGGATAAACAACACACTGGGGACCTTAGGTGGGATAAACAGCACATTGGTGCATCTTCAGTGGGGAAAAACAGCTTGTTGTTGCACCTTCGATGGGTAAAATAGCTCGTGGTCTCAGTCGTTAAGCACCTTCGGCGAGAAAAAGAACATGTTGGTGCACCTTCGTTGGGCAACATGGCCCGTCAGCAAGGTCGTTGGGCATCTTCGATGGGAAAAATAGCCCATCGGTGGACCGTCGGTGGGTAAAACATCCAGTCGATATGGTTGCTATGTACTTTCGGTGGGAAAAACAGCCCGTTGGGCATAATAGGTAGGAAAAACAACAAGTTGGTGCACTTTTGATGGGCAAAACAGCTCGTTGGAATGATCGCTAGGCACCTTAGGTGGGAAAAATAGCCCATTAGGAACCTTCGGTATGTTGGCGCACCTTTGATTGGATAAGCAACCCATCGTTGGTCGCTAGGCACTTTCAACGGGAAAAATAGCCCGTTGGGCACCGTAAGAGGGAAAAACAACGCATTGGAGCACCTTCGTTGGGCAAAACAGCCTGTCGGCATAGTCACTAGGTACCTTCGGTGGGAGAAACAGCATGTTGGTGCACTTTCAGTGGGAGAAGTAGCACGTTAGTGCACCTTCAAAAGGAAAAACAACTCATTGGGCACCTTTGTTAGGAAAGACAACCCATTGATCAACTTCGGTCGCTAGGTACTTTCGATGGGAAAAATAGCCCACTGGGCACCTTCGGTGGGAAAAGCAACTCATTAGGCACCTTTGGAGAGAGAAATAACCCGTTTGGGACCTTCGGTGGGAAAAATAGCAAGACAAGACAGCCCGTTGGCACGTTCATTAGACACCTTCGGTGGGAAAGACAACACATTGATGTACCTTCGTTGGGCATGACAGCCTGTTAGGATAGTCATTAGGCACCTTTGGTGGGAAAGACAACACGTTGATGCACCTTCGTTGGGCATGACAGCTTGTCAGGATAGTCATTAGGCACCTTCGGTGGGAAAGACAGCACGTTAGTGCACCGTCGATAGGCAAAACAGCCTATCGGTATGGTCGCTATGCACTTTTGGTGGGAAAAACAGCCAATTAGGCACCATAGGTGAGAAAAACAGCACGTTGGTGCACCTTTGGTAGGCAAAACAACCTGTCCACACGGTCGCTATGCACCTTCGGTGGGAAAAACAACACGTTGGTGCACCTTCAGTTGGCAAAACAGCTCGTGGTGCACCTTCGGTAGGAAAAATAACTAATTGGGATGGTGGCTAGGCATCTTCAGTGGGAAAAACAACCCATTGGGTAACTTTGGTGGGAAAAACAACACGTTGGTACACCTTCAGTGGGCTAAATAGCCAATTGGTGCACCTTCTATGGGAAAAATAGCACCTTGGGGAACCTTGGGTGGGCAAAACAGCCCATTGGCAAGGTTGCTAGGCACTTTTGGTGGGAAAAATAGCTCGTTAGGCACCTTAGGTGGGAAAATAGCATGTTGGTGCACCTTCGATGGGCAAAACAGTACGTCCGTATGATTGCTGGGCACCTAAGGTGGGAAAAAACAACACGTTGGTACATCTTCAGTGGGCAAAAGAGCCCTTTGGCTTGATCGCTAGGCACCTTCGATCAGAAAAACAACCTGTTGGGCAACTTCGGTGGGCAAAACAACACACTGGTGCACCTTCAGTGGGCAAAACAGTTAATCAGTATAGGCACCTTCGGTGAGCAAAATAGCACATTGGTGCACCTTCGATTGGCAAAGCAGAATGTTGGTGCACCTTCAATGTGCAAAACAACCTGTTGGTGCACCTTTGGTGGGAAAAAAAGTCAGTTGACGCAGTCGCTAGAAAACTTAGGTGGGAAAAACAGCCCATAGGTCACCTTTGGTGTGAAAAACAGTCCGTTGGTATGGTCACTGGGAACTTTTGGTTGGAAAAATAGCTCGTTGGGCACCTTTGGTGGGCAAAATAGCACAAAGGTGCATCTTATGTGGGAAAAACAGCCTGTGGGCACGATTGGTAAGAACCTTTAATGGGAAAAACAACCCATTGGTGAACCTTGGTTGGGCAAAACAAGCTGTTGGGATGGTCACTAGGTGCTTTCTATGGAAAAACAACCCGTTGGGCACCTTTGGTGTGCTAAACAACAAGAAGGTGCACCTTAGGTGGGAAAGATAGCCCGTGGGCATAGTCACTAAGAACCTTGGTTGGGCACCATAGGTGGGAGAAACAACAGGTTTGTGTACCTCTGGTAGGAAAAATAGCCCATTAGCATGGTAGTTAAAAACCTTCGATGGGAAAAACAACACGTTGGTACACCTTTGTTAGCAAAAACATCCCATTGGCACAGTCGCTAGGCACCTTCGGTGGGAAAAACAACACGTTGGTGCGCCTTTGTTGGGAAAAACAACCCATTACCATAGTCGCTAGGCACCTTAGTTCGAAAAAACAACACGTTAGGGGACCTTTGCCTGGTAAAATACCCCGTGCGCACGGTTGCTAGGCACCTTCGATGGGAATGTTGGAGCACCTTCAATGGGAAAAACAACCAGTTGGCATAGTGGCTAGGCATCTTCGATGGGAAAAACAACATGTTAGTAAACCTTCGTTGGGAAAAACAGCATATTGGTTCGGTTACTAGGTACCTTCGGTGGGAAAAACAGCACATTGGTGCACCTTTGGTGGGAGAAATAGGTCGTCAGCACGATCACTAGGAACTTTTGGTGGGAAAAAATAGCACGTTGGGTGCCATAGGTAGGTAAAAATAGCACATTGGTGCACCTTCAATGGGCAAAACAGCCCGTGGGTGTGGTTGCTGGACACTTTCGATAGGAAAAATAGCTCGTTAGGCACCTTAGGAGGGAAAAATAGCACGTTGGTGCACCTTGGGTGGGCAAAATAGTGCATCAGCACGATCATTAGGCACCTTCGGTGGGAAAAACACCATGTTGGTGCGCCTTTGGTCGGAAAAACATCCCGTGGGGACCTTCGGTAGAAAAAATAGCACATTGGTGCACCTTCGGTGGACAGCAAAGCCTGTCAACAAGGTCGCTAGGCAACTTCGGTTAGAAAAATAACCCATTGTGCACCTTCGATGGGTAAAACAACCCGTCGATATGGTCGCTAAGCACTTTCGGTGGGAAAAATAGCTCGTTGGGCACCTTAGGTGGGAAAAATAGCACTTTGGCACACTTTTAATAGGCAAAACCACCCATTGGAGAGATTTCTAGGCACTTTTGGGGGGAAAAACAAAACGTTGGTGCACTTTCAGTGGGTAAAACAGCCAGTTGTCATGGTCGTTAGGCACCTTCGGTTAGAAAAACAGCCTGTTGGGCACCATTGATGGGAAAAACAACACATTGGTGCATCTTTGGTGGGTAAAACAGCCTATTGGCGCTATTGTTACACTCTTTTGGTAGGAAAAACTACACGTTGGTGCACCTTTGGTGTGAAAAATAGCCCGTTAGCATGATCGCTAGGCACCTTAGGTGGGAAAAACAGCCCACTGGGCACCTTCAGTAGGAAAAACAACATGTTGATTCCGCTTCGGTGGGCAAAACAGCCCATCAACGGTCGCTAGGCACTTTCGATGGAAAAAACAACCCATTAGGAACCTTAAGAGGGAAAAACATAACATTGGAGCCTCTTCGGTGGGCAAAGCAGCTCGTCAACACTGCCCCAAGCTACCTTCGGTACTAAAAATAGCATGTTGGTGCACTTTCTATGGGAAAAATAGCTCGTTAGTGCACCTTTAGAGGGAAAAACAACCCTTTGGGCACCTCCGTTGGGAAAGACAACCCATTGGTCACCTTCAGCCGCTAGGTACCTTTGATGGGAAAAACAGTCCATTGGGTACCTTCAGTGGGAAAAACAACCCATTAGGAACTTTCGGTGAGAAAAACAACCCATTGATCACCTTGGTGGGGAAAACAGGCCTTTGGTGCAACTTCATTTGGCAAGACAGCCTCTCGGCACAGTCGTTAGGCACCTTCGGTGGGAAAGACAGCACGTTGTTGCACCGTCAGTGGTCACTATGCACTTTCGATGGGAAAAACAGTCCGTTAGCCACCATAAGTGGGAATAACAACACGATGGTGCACCTTTAGTGGGCAAAACAACCCATCGGGACAGTCGCTAGGCACCTTCGGTGGGAAAAATAGCACGTTGAGCATGTTCAGTGGGAAAAACAACATGTTGGTGCACCTTTGGTGGGCAACATAGCCAGTTAGCAGAGTCGTTACACACCATCGGTCAGAAAAATAGCCTGTTAGGGCACCTTTAGTTAGCAAAACAGCCCGTCAGTATGGTCGCCAGGCACTTTCAGTGGGAAAACACCCGGTTGGGCACCTTAGGTGGGAAAAACAGCACATTGATTCACCTTCAGTGAGCAAAACAAACCATCGACACGGTCACTAGGCACTTTTGCTAGAAAAATCAGCACGTGGGTGCATCTTCAGTGGGCAAAAGAGTCCTTTGGTACAGTCGCTAGGCACCATAGGTGGAAAAACAGCATGTTGGTGAGCCTTTGGTGTGAAAAACACCCTGTTGGGCACCTTAGGTGGGAAAAACAGCACGTTCATGCAACTTTGGTGGACAAAATAGCCCATCCACATGGTCGCTAGACACCTTCTGTGGGAAAAACAACACATCGGTGCACCTTCGGTGGGCAAAACAGCCAGCTGACAAGATTTCTAGGCACTTTCTGTTGGAAAAATAGCACGTTGCTGCACTATCGGTGGGCAAATGGCCCATGGGCATGGTTGCTAGGCATCTTTGGTGCGAAAAACAGCCCGTTGGGCTCCTTCGGTGGGAAAAGCAGCACGTTTGATGGGAAAAATAGCATGTTGGCATGGTTGCTAGGCTCCTACGATGGGAAAACAGCTCGTATTGGTGGTCAAAATAGCTAGTCAATATGGTCACTAGGCATTTTCGGTGGGAAAAACTCGTTGGACAGCTTAGGTGAGAAAAGCAGCACTTTGGTACACCTTTGCTGGGCAAAATTGCACATTGACGTAGTTGCTAGGCACGTTCGAGGGGAAAAACAACATGTTGGTGCACCTTCAGTGGGCAAAACAGCTGGTTTCCATAGTCGCTAGGCACCTTCGGTGGGAAAAACAGCCCATTGGGCACCTTTGGTGGGAAAAACAGCACATTGGGCACCTTCGGTGGGAAAAAAAGCATGATGGTGCGCCTTTAGTTGGCAAAACAGCAAGTTGGTACACCTTCGGTGGGCAAAACAGCCCGTCAATATGGTCGCTATGTAGTTTTGATGGAAAAACAACCCGTTGGGCACCATAGTTGGGAAAAACAGTGCGTTGGAGCACCTTTGGTGGGAAAAATAGCATGTTGGTGGACTTTTGGTGGGAAAAGTAGTCCGTTAGTGCACTTTTGGTGGGAAAAACAACCCATTGGGTAGCTTCGGCGAGAAAATAGCTGGTTGTGCAACTTTGGTGGAAAAAATAACACGTTGGTGCACCTTCGGTGGGTAAAATAGCTCATGGGTCCAGTTGCTACGCACCTTCGATGGGAAAAATTACCCATTGGAGCACCTTCATTGGGCAAAACGAACCGTCGGCACAGTCACTAGGCACCTTCGGTGAAAAAAATAGCACATTGGTGCACCTTCAAAGGGAAAAGTAGCCAATTGGTGCACCTTCGATGGGAAATACAACCAATTGACACAGTGGCTAGGCATCTTAGGTGAGAAAAATAGCCCGTTGGGCACCTTCGGTGGCAAAAAAAGCACGTTGGTGCACCTTCAGTTGGCAAAACAACAGTTGGTGCACCTTCCATGGGAAAAATAACACGTCAGTATGGTCGCTATGCACTTTCGATGGGAAAAACGGCCCGTTGGGCACCATAAGTTGGAAAAACAACACGTTGGAGCACATTCAATTGGCCAAACAACACATCGGTAGGGTCGCTAAGCACCTTCGGTGGGGAAAACATCTGGTTGGCATGGTGGCTAGGAACCTTCAATGGGAAAAACAGCCCATTGGGCACCTTTGGTGGAAAAAAACATGTGATGCCCCTTTAATAGGCAAAATAGCTAGTTGGTGCACTTTCGGTGGGAAAAATAGCACGCCAGTATGGTCGTTATGCACTTTCGATGGGAAAAATAGCCCGTTGGGCACCATAAGTTGGAAAAACAGCACGTTGGAGCACATTCATTTGGCCAAACAACACATCAACAGGGTCGCTAGGCACCTTTGGTGGGGAAAACATCTGGTTGGCATGGTGGCTAGGAACCTCCAATGGGAAAAACAACCCGATGGGCACCTTTGATGAAAAAAAAAGCATGTGATGCCCCTTCAATAGGCAAAATAGCTAGTTGGTGCACCTTCGGTGGGAAAAATAACCAGTTGGCACAGTCGCTAGGCATTTTCGATGGGGAAAACAACACGTTGATAAGCCTTTGATGGAAAAAATAGCCCTTTGGTGCACCGTTGTTAGAGAAAATAGCCAATTGGCATGGTCGCTAGTTAACGTCGGTAGGAAAATAGCTCGTTGGTGCACCTTCATTGGGCAAAACAACCCATTGGGAACCTTCATTGGGAAAGACAACACATTGGGTAGCTTCGGTTACTAGGTACCTTCGGTGGGAAAAACAACCCCTTGGGCATCTTTGGTGAGAAAAACAACTCATTGGGCACCTTCGGTGGGAAAAATAGCCTGTTAGCATGGTCGCTAGGCACCTTCTATGAGAAAAACAACCCGTTGTGCAACTTTAGTGGGAAAAATAACATGTTGGTGTACCCTCGGTGGGTAAAACAACTCTTAGGCCCAATCGCTAGGCACCTTCGATGGGAGAAACAACACGTTGACGCACCTTTAGTGGGAAAAATAGTCTGTTGGTGCACCTTCATTGGGCAAAACGGCCCCTCTACACGGTCGCTAGGCACCTTTGGTGGGAAAAATAGCTCATTGGTACACCTTTAGTGGGCAAAACAGTCCGTCAGTATGGTCGCTATGCACTTTCAGTGGGAAAAATAGCACATTGGGCACCATAGGTGGGAAAAACAGCACGTTGTCGCACCTTCAACTGGAAAAGCAGCACGTTGGTGTACCTTCTATGGGTAAATAGCTCGTGGGCATGGTCGCTAGGGACCTTTAGAGGGAAAAACAACCCGTTAGGCATCTTCGGTGGAAAAAATAGCACATTGGAGCACCTTCGGTGGGCAAAATGGCCCTTTAGCACGATTGCAAGGCACCTTCGATGGGAAAAACAGTACATTGGTGCACCTTTGATGGCCAAAACAACTCATCGGTATGGTGCCTAGGCACTTTCAGTGGGAAAAATAGCCCGTTGGCACCTTAGGTGGTAAAAACAGCATGTTGAAGCATCTTCGGTGGGCAAAACAGTCCGTTGGTAGGGTCGCCAGGCACTTTCAGTGGGGAAAAATAGTCCGTTGGGCACCATAGGAGGGAAAATCAACTCATTGGTGGGCCTTTGGTGGGCAAGGCAGCACGGTCACAAGTCACCTTCGGCAGGAAAAACAGCACGTTGGTGCACCTTCGATGGCCAAAACAGCCCATCGGTATGGTGCCTAGGCACTTTCGGTGGGAAAAACAACCCATTGGCACCTTAGGTGGGAAAAACAACACATTGAAGCACCTTCGGTAGGCAAAATAGTCCATTGGTAGGGTCGCTAGGCACTTTCAATGGGAAAAAAATAGCCCATTGGGCACCATAGGAGGGAAAAACAACTCATTGGTTCACCTTTGGTGGGCAAGATAGCCGGTTAGCACGGTCGCTAGGTGCCTTTGGAGGGAAAAATAGGACGTTGGTGCACCTTCGATGGGCAAAACAGCCTGTCGGTATGATCGCTAGGCTTTTTCAGTGGGAAAAATAACTCATTGGGCACATAGGTGGGAAAAATAGCACGTTAATGCTCCTTCGGTGTGTAAAATAGCTCGTTGGGACAATCACCAGGCACCTTCACTGGGAAAACACAACACATTGGTGCAACTTCGATGGGCCAAACAGCTAGTGGGCACAGTTGCTAGGCAACTTTGGTAGGAAAAACAACCCGTTGGGCATAGTCGGTGGAAAAAATAGCACGTTGGTGCACCTTCGCTAGGCAAAATCGCCCATTTGCAAGGTCACTAGGCTCCTTTGGTGGGAAAAACAGCACATTGTTGCACCTTCAATGGCTAAAACAACTCTTAGATTCGATCGCTAGGCTCCTTCGATGGGAAAACAACACGTTGATGAACCTTCAGTGGGAAAAACAGCCCGTTGGTGCACCTTTCCTGGGCAAAATGGCCTGTCGACACAATCGCTTGGCACCTTTGGTGGAAAAAACAGCACGTTGGTGCACCTTCGGTGGGTAAAATAGCCTGTCAATAGGATTACTATGCACTTTCAGTGGGAAAACAGCCATTGCACACCATAGGAGGGAAAAATAGCACATTGCACCACCTTCTGTGGCAAAACAAGTTATTGGTGCACCTTTGGTGGGAAAAACAACCAGTTGGCACAGTTGCTAGGCACCTTTGGTGGGAAAAAAACCCATTGGGCACCTTCCTTGGGAAAAAAGCTTGTTGATGCACCTTTAGTGCGTAAGACAGCTAGTTGGTCATGATCGGTAGGCACTTTAGGTGGGGAGAACAACAAATTGATGCACCTTCGGTGGAAAAAATAGCCTGTTGGTGCATCTTCGTTGGGCAAAATGACCCATCAGAATGGTCACCAGGTAACTTTAGTGGGAAAATAAGCACGTTGGTGCACCTTTGGTGGGCAAAACAACTTGTCGATGATATGGTTGCTATGCACTTTTGGTTGGAAAAACAACCCATCGGTATGGTCGCTAGGCACTTTCGATGGGAAAAACAACCTGTTCGGCATCTAGGTGTGAAAAACAACACGATGATGCTCCTTCGGTGGGCAAAACGGGTCGTTGGCACGGTCACTAGGCTCCTTTAGTGGAAAAACACAGCACGTTGGTGCAACCTCAATGGGCAAAAGATCTAGTGGGCACGGCCGCTAGGCACCTTCAGTGGCAAAAACAGCCCGTTGGGCAAATTCGGTTGAAAAATTAGCACGGTGGTGAATCTTCTGTGGGAAAAACTGTCCCTCAGTAGGGTTGCTATGCACTTTTGGTGGGAGAAAAAGCTTGTTGGGCACCATAGGTTGGACAAACATGTTGGAGCACCTTCGGTGGACAAAACAGCCCGTTGGCACAGTCGCTAGGCACCTTCGGTGGGAAAAATAACATGTTGGTGCACCTTCAATGGGAAAAATAGCCCGTTGGTGCAATTTTTGTGGGAAAAACAACCAACTGACACGGTGGCTAGGCATATTCGATGGGAAAAACAGCCCAACGGGCATCTTCGGTGGGAAAAAAAAGCACATTGGTGCAACTTCAGCTGGCAAAATAGCCAATTGGTGCACCTTCGGTGGGCAAAATGACAGGTTAGTATGGTCGCTATGCACTTTTGATGGGAAAAACAACCTATTAGGGACCATAGGTGGGAAAAACATCACGTTGGAGCACATTCGGTAGGCAAAAGAGCACGTCGACATGGTTACTAGGCACCTTCGGTGGGAAAAACAACACGTTGGTGCACCTTGAGTAGGTAAAACAACCCGTTAGTGCTCCTTCAGTGGGAAAAACAACCAGCTAGCATGGTGGCTAGGCACCTTCAATGGGAAAAAAAACCCATTGGGCACCATCGGTGGTAAAAAAGGAATGTTGGTGCACCTTTAGTGGGCCAAACAGCCAGTTGGTGCACCTTTGGTAGGAGAAACAACTAGTTGGCACAGTTGCTAGGCACTTTTGGTGGGGAAAACAACATATTGATGCACATTTAGTGGGAAAATAGCCCGTTGCTGCACCTTCTTTGGATAAAATGGGTCATCGGTATGGACGCTAGGCACCTTCTGTGGCAAAAATAACATGTTGGTGCACCTTTGTTGGGCAAAACAGCCCGTTGGTATGGTCTCTATACACTTTCGGTGGCAAAAATAGCCCATTAGTGCACCTTCGGTGGGAAAAATTGCCTATTGGCCACCTTCGTTGGGAAAGACAACCCATTGGGCAACTTCGGTCGCTAGGTACCTTTGATGGGAAAGACAACACATTGGGTAACTTCGGTTGAAAAAATAGCCCATTGTGCACCTTCGATGAGAAAAACAGTGCATTGACCACCTTCGGTGGGAAAATAGCCCGCTAGCACGTTTGCTAGGCACCTATGGTAGGAAAAACAACTCGTTGTTCAACTTCGGTGGGAAAAATGACACATTGGTGCACCTTTGGTGGGTACAACAGCTCGTGGGCCCAGTGACTAGGCACCATCAATGGGGAAAACAACACGTTGGCACACCTTCGATGGGAAAAATAGCCCTTGGGCACCTTTGGTGTACATAACAGCAAGAAGGTGCACCTTGGGTGGGAAAAACAACCCATGGGCATGGTCGCTAAAAACCTTCGGTAGGAAAAACAACCTGTTGGGCACCTTCAATGGGAAAAATAGCACGTTGGTGCACCTTGGTTCGGCACCATAGGTGGGCGAAACAACACGTTGGTGAACCTTCGAAGGGAAAAATAGCACGTTGGTGTGCCTTTGGTGGGAAAAACAGCCCGTGGGCATCTTTGGTAGGAAAAACAACATGTTGGTGCACCTTCGGTGGGCAACACAACTAGTTAGCAGAGTTGCTAGGAACTATCAGTCATAAAAATAGCCTATTGGTGCACCTTTAGTGGGCAAAACAGCCCGTCGGTATGGTTGCTAGGCACTTTTGGTGGGAAAAACATCCCATTGGGCACCTTCGGTGGGAAAAACAACATGTTGATGCACCTTCAGTGAACAAAACAACCCGTCGACACGGTCATTAGGCACCTTCAATGGAAAATCAGCATGTGGGTGCACCTTCAGTGGCAAAAGAGTCCATTGGCACGGTCGCTAGGCACCATAAGTGGAAAAACAGCACATTGGTGAGCCTTTGGTGGGAAAAACACCCTGTTGGGCACCTTAGGTGGGAAAAACAGCACGTTGGTGCTACTTTGGTCGACAAAACAACCCGTCCACACGGTCCCTAAACACCTTCTGTGGGAAAAACAAAGCATTGAGGCACCTTCAAAGGGCAAAACAACAAGTTGGCACAATTTCTAGGCACTTTTGGTGGGAAAAGTAGCACGTTGCCACACCATCAGTGGGAAAATAACCCTTGGGCACTGTCACTAGGCACCTTTAGTGGGAAAATAGCACGTTTGATGGGAAAAATAGCCCATTGACATGATCGCTAGACTCCTTTGATGGAAAAACAACTCATTTGTGCACCTCAGCCCATTGGCATGGTCTCTAGACCCCTTCGATGGGAAAACAGCTCATTGGTGCACCTTTGGTGATCAAAACAGCCCATCAATACAGTCACTAGGGACTTTTGGTGGGAAAAGCAGCCCGTTGGAGACCTTAGGTGGGAAAAACAACACTTTGGTACACCTTCGGTGGGCAAAAGCGCACGTTAATGCAGTTGCTAGGCACGATCGATGGGAAAAACAACATGTTTGTGCACCTTTGGTGTGAAAAATAACAGGTTACCACAGTCGCTAGGCACCTTCCATGGGATAAATAGCCCATTGGGCACTGTCAGTGGGAAAAAAAAAGCATGTTAGTTTGCCTTCAGTTGGCAAAATAGCAAGTTTGTCCACCTTCAGTGGGCAAAACAGCCCGTGAGTATAGTTGCTATATAGTTTCAATGGGGGAAGCAACCCGTTGGGCACCAAAGGTGGCAAAAATAGCGTGATGAAGCACCTTTGGTGGGCAAAACAGTTCGTCGGCACGGTCGCAAGGCACCTTTATGGGAAAAACAATACATTGGTGCACCTTCAGTGGGTAAAAAACCCATTGGTGCATCTTCGGTAGGAAAAACAACCAGTTGGCATGGTGGCTGGGAACCTTTGGTGGGAAAAAAGTAAGTTGGTGCACCTTCGGTGGGAAAAATAATCAGTTGGCACAGTTTCTAGGCACTTTTGATGGGAAAAATAGCCTGTTGAGCACCTTAAGTGGGAAAAACAACATGTTGGTGCACCTTCAGTGGGAAAACAACACATTGGTGGACCTTCGGTGGATAAAATAGCTCCAAGGCCCCGTCACTAGGCAGCTTTGGTAGGGAAAATAGCCCATCGGCAGGGTTGCTAAACATCTTCACTTGGAAAACCAGCACGTTGGTGCACCTTATGTGGCTAAAACAACTCACGAGCATGGTCGCTAGGGACCTTCAGTGGGAAAAACAGTCTGTTGGGCACCTTTGGTGGGAAAAACAGCACGTTTGAGGACCTTCGGTGGGCGAAACAGCCCGTTAGTGCGATCGCAAGGCACCTTCAGTGGGAAAAATAATATGTTGGTGGACTTTTGGTGGGAAAAGTGGCTCGTTTGTGCACCTTCGATGGGAAAAGCAGCCCATTGGGTAGATTCGGTGGGAAAAAAAACATGTTGGTGCACCTTCGGTTCGTAAAACAGCCCATGGGCCCAAACGCTACACGCCTTCGGTAGGAAAAACTGCCGATTGGAGCACCTTCATTCGGCAAAACGGACCATCGGCATGGTCGCTAGGCACCTTTGGTGGAAAAAATAGAACATTAATGCACCTTCAAAAGGCAAAGCAACCAATTGGTTCACCTTCAGTGGGAAATACAATAAATTGGCACAGTGGATAGGCACCTTCGGTGGGAAAATTAGTCCGTTGGGCGCCTTCGGTTGCAAAATAGCCAGTTGTTGCACCTTCGGTGGGAAAAACAACACGTCAGTATGATCGCTATGCACTTTTGAAAGGGAAAAACAGTATGTTGGAGCACATTTGGTGGGCAAAACAGCACATTGGCATGGTCACCAAGCACCTTTGCTGGGAAAAATAGAACGTTGGTTCATCTTCAGTATGTAAAGCAGCCCGTTGGTGCACCTTCGGTGCAAAAAAATCCAATTGGCATGGTGGCTAGGCACCTTCAATGGGAAAAACAACCCATTGGGCACCTTCAGTGGATTAAAAAAAGCATGTTGGTGCACCTTCAGTAGGCAAAATAGCCAGTTGGTGCACTTTCGGTGGGAAAAAGAATCACTTGGCACAGTCGCTAGGCACTTTTGGTAGGGAAAACAACACGTTGATGCACCTTCAGTAGGAAAAATAGTCCGTTGGTGCACCTTTGTTAGAGAAAACGGCCTGTTGGCACGGTCGCTAGTTACCTTCGATGGGAAAAATAGCACGTTGGTGCACCTTCGTTGGGCAAAACAGCCTATCGGTATAGTCTCTATGCTCTTTCGGTGGCGAAAATAGCCCGTTAGTGCACCTTCTGCAAGAAAAATAGGCCATTGGGCACCTTCGTTGGGAAAGACATCCCACTGGGTAGCTTCGGTCACTAGATACCTTCGGTGGGAAAAACAGACCATTGGGCACCTTTGGTAGGAAAAACAACCCATTGTACATTTTTGGTGAGAAAAACAGTGCATTGGGCACATTTAGTGGGAAAAATAGCCCATTAGCACGGTTGTTAATCACCTTCTGTGGGAAAAACAGCCCGTTGTGTAACTTCGGTAGGAAAAATAACATGTTGCTGTACCTTCGGTGGGTAACACAGCTTATGGGCCCAGTCACTAGGCACCTTCGGTGGGAGAAACAACACATTGGCGCACTTTTGGTGGGAAAAATAGCCTGTTGATACACCTTTGTTTGGAAAAATGGCCGCTCGGCACGGTTGCTAGGCACCTTCGATGGGAAAAACAACTCGTTGGTGCATCTTCAGTGGGAAAAATAGCCCGTTAGTATGGTCACTATGCACTTTCAGTGGGAAAAATATCATGTTGGGAACCATAAGTGGGAAAAGTAGAATGTTGGTGCACCTTCGACTGGAAAAATAGCACAATGGTGCACCTTTTGTGGGTAAGCAGCTCGTAGGCATGGTTGCTAAGGACCTTTAGAGCGAAAAACAGCCCGTTGGGCACCTTTGCTGGAAAAAATAGCACGTTGGAGCACCTTCGGCGAGCAAAATGGCCCTTCAGCACGGTCACAAGGCACCTTTGGTGGGAAGAACAGCACGTTGGTGCACCTTCAATGGGCAAAACACCCCGTCAGTATGGTGCCTAGGCACTTTCAGTGGGAAAAACAGCCCGTTGGCACCTTAAGTGGGAAAAACAGCACGTTAAGTGGGCAAAACAAGTCGTTGGCACGGTCGCTAGGCTCCTTCGATGGAAAACACAGCACATTGGTGCAACCTCGATGGGCAAAAAAGCCAGTGGGCATGGCCGCTAGGCACTTTCAGTGGTAAAAATAGCCCGTTGAGCACATTCGATTAAAAAAATAGCACGGTGGTGAATCTTTTGTGGGCAAAGTAGTCCCTCGGTATGGTCGTTGTGCACTTTTAGAGGGAGAAAAAGCCCGTTGGGCACCATAGGTTGGAAAAACAACATGTTGGAGCACCTTTGGAGGATAAAACAGCTTGTCGGTATGGTCGCTAGGCACCTTCGGTGGGAAAAATTAGCACGTTGGTGCACCTTCAATGAGAAAAATAGCCCTTTGGTGAAATTTTGGTGTGAAAAACAGCCAATTGACACTGTGGCTAACCACATTCGATGGGAAAAATAGCCTAATGGGCACCTTTGGTGGCAAAAAGCACGTTAGTGCACCTTCAATTGGCAAAACAACCAGTTGGTTCACCTTTGGTGGGCAAAACGGCACATTAGCATGGTCGCGATGCACTTCTGATGGGAAAAACAGCCTATTGGGCACCATAGGTGGCAAAACCATCACATTGGAGAACATTCAGTAGGCGAAAGAGCACGTCAACATGGTTGCTAACCTTTGGTGGGAAAAACAGCACATTAGTGCACCTTCAGTGCATAAAACAACTTGTTAATGATCCTTTGGTGGGAAAAACAACCAGTTGGCATGGTGGCTAGGCACCTTCAATGGGAAAAACAACCCATTGGGCACCATCGGTGGGAAGAAAAGCATGTTGGTGCACCATCGGTGGGCCAAACAGCCAGTTGGTGCACCTTTGGTGGGAAAAACAACTAGTTGGCACAGTCGCTAGGCACTTTCGGTGGCGAAAACAACACGTTGATGCACCTTCGTTAGGAAAAACATCCCGTTGGTGCACCTTCATTGCACAAAATGGCCCGTCGACACGTTTGCTAGGCACCTTTGGTTTGAAAAACAGCACGTTGCTGCAGCTTCATTGGGCAAAACAACCCGTTCATATGGTCACTATACACTTTCAGTGAAAAAAATAGCCCGTTAGTGCACCTTTGGTGGGAAAAACAACCTATTGGGCACCTTCGTTGGGAAAGACAACCTATTGGGCAGCTTCGGTCGCTAGGTACCTTCAATGGGAAAAACAGCTCATTGGGCACCTTAGTAGGAAAAACAGCCCATTGTTCAACTTTGGTGAGAAAAACAGGGCATTGAGCACCTTCGGTGGGAAAAATAGCCCATTAGCACGGTTGCTAGGCACCTTCGGTGGGAAAAACAACCTATTGTTCAACTTCGGTAGGAAAAATAACAAGTTAGTGCACCTTTAGTGGGTAAAACAGCTCATGGGCCGAGTCGCTAGGCACCTTCAGTAGGTAAAACAACACGTTGGCACACCTTTGGTGGGAAAAACAGCCCGTTGGGCACCTTCGATGTGCAAAACAATAAGAAGGTGCGCTTTAGGTGGGAAAAATAGCCAGTTGGCTTGATTTCTAGGAACTTTCGGTGGGAAAAATAGCACGTTGCTGCACCATCGATGGGCAAATAGCCCATGGGCATAGTTTCTAGGCACCTTCGGTGTGAAAAACAACCCGTTGGGCACCTTCCTTGGGAAAAACAACTTGTTTGATGGGAAAATAGCCCGTCAGTATGGTCGCTATGTAGTTTTGATGGGAAAAACAGCCCGTTGGGCACTGTAGGTGGGAAAAACAGTGTGTTGGAGCACCTTTGTTGCTAAGCACCATCGATGGGAAAAACAGCATGTTGGTGCACCTTCAGTGGGCAAAACAACCCGCTGGTGCACCTTCAGTGGGAAAAACAACCAGTTGGCGCGATGGCTCGGCACCTTCGGTTGGAAAAACAACTCGTTGAGTACCTACAGTGGGAAAACAAGTACATCGGTGCACCTTCAATTGGTAAAACAGCCAGTTGGTGCACCTTCAATGGGGAGAACAATCAGTTGGCACATTTTCTAGGCAGTTTCGGTGGGAAAAACAGCCTGTTGGGCACCTGAGGTGGGAAAAATAGCACGTTGGTGCACCTACGATGGGAAAACAACAATTTGGTGCACCTTCGACGGGTAAAAAAGCTCGAAGGCCCTGTTGGGCACCTCAGTGGGAAAAACAGCCTATCGACAGGGTCGCTAGGCACCTTTAGTCCTAAAAACAACACGTTGGTGCACCTTCTGTGGGTAAATCAGCTCGCAGGCATGGACACTAGCAACCTTTAGTGGGAAAAACAGCCTATTGGGCACTTTTGGTAGGAAATGTAGCACATTTGAAGACCTTCGTTGGGCAAAACAGCCCGTCAGCGTGATCGCAAGGCACCTTCAGTAGGAAAAATTACATGTTGGTGGACTTTCGTTGGGAAAAGTATCCCGTTAGTGCACCTTTGATGGGAAACACAGCCCATTGGGCAGCTTCAGCAGGAAAGACATCCCGTTATGCAACTTCGGTGGAAAAAATAATACGTTGGTGTAACTTTAGTTGGTAAAACAGCTCATGGGCCCTATCGTTATGTGCCTTCAGTGGGAAAAGCTGCTCGTTGGAGCATCTTCATTAGGCAAAGTGGACCCTTGGCACGGTCCCTAGGCACCTTCCATGAAAAAAATAACACATTGGTCGACCTTCAAAGGGCAAAGCAGCCCATTGGTGCACTTTCAGTGGGAAATACAACGAATTGACATGGTGGCTAGGCAGCTTCGTTGGGAAACATAACCCATTGGGCACCTTCAGTGGGAAAAAAAGCCCATTGTGCACCTTTTGTGAGAAAAACAACGCATTGAACACCTTCGGTGGGAAAAATAGCTCGTTAGCACAGTTGCTAGGCACCTTCGATGGGAAAAATAGCTCGATGTGCTACTTTGATGGGAAAAATAAAACATTGTGCACCTTTGGTAGGTAAAACAGCTTGTGGGCCTAGTCACCTTCAATGGGGAAAACAACACGTTGGTGCACCTTCAGTGGGAAAAACAGCCCATTGGTGCATCGTCGTTGGGAAAAATTGCCTGTTGGCACGGTCACTAGGCTCTTTCGGTGGGCAAAACAGCCCATCAATATCGTTGTTATGCACTTTTAGTGCGAAAAATAACATGTTGGGCACCATAGGTGGGAAAAACAGCACATTGGAGCACCATTAGTGGGAAAAACAGCCAGTCGACATGGTCGATAGTCACCTTCGATGGGAAAAACAACATGTTAGTGCACCTTCAATAGGCAAAACAACCCGTTTGTGCAGCTTCGATTGGAAAAACAACGAGTTGGCATGGTGGCTAGGCACCTTTTGTTGGAAAAACAACCCATTGGGCACCTTCGGCAGAAAAAAAGAACATTGGTGCACCTATAGTTGGAAAAACAACCAGTTGGTTCGCCTTCAGTGGGAAAAACAACTAGTTGGGACAATCGCTAGGCACATTCGTTGGGATAAACAACCCGTTGGGCACCTTAGGGGGAAAAACAACATGTTGGTGCACCTTCGGTGGGAAAAATAGCACGTTGGTGAACCTTTAACGGGTAAAACAACTCATAGACCCAGTTTCTAGGCACCTTCTGTGGGCAAAATAGCCTGTCAACCAGGTCGCTAGGCACCTTCGACCAGAAAAACAACCCGATGGTGCACCTTCTGTGGGTAAAACAACTCATGGACATGGTCACTAGGGACCTTTAGAGGGAAAAATAGCCTGTTGGGCACCTTTGGTTGGAAAAACAGCATGTTGGAGCACCTTCGGTGGGCAAAATAGCCCTTCAGCACGACCGCAAGGCACCTTTGGTTGGAAAAACAGCACGTTAGTGCACCTTTGATGGCCAAAACAGCCCATCGATAAGGTCGCTAGGCACTTTCAGTAGGAAAAATAACTTGTTTGGCAGCATAGGAGGGAAAAATAGCATGTTAGGCACCATAGGTCAAAAAAACAACCTGTTGGTGCACCTTTGGTGGGCAAGACAGCCCATTAGCATGGTCACCAGGCCCCTTTGGAGGGAAAAACAGCACGTTGGTGCACCTTGATAGGAAAAATAGCCCGTCAATATGGTCGCTATGCACTTTCAGTGGGAAAAATAACTCGTTGGGCACCTAGGTGGGAAAAATAACACATTGATGCTCCTTTGATGGGCAAAACAGCCTAATGGAATGGTCGGCAGGCACCTTTGTTGGGAAACACACAGAACATTGGTGCAACTTCGATGGGCCAAATAACCAGTGGGCACAGTTGCTAGGCGCCTTCGGTGGGAAAAACAATCCATTAGGCACATTCGGTGGAAGTAATAGCATGTTAGTGCACCTTTAGTAGGAAAAATTGCCCGTTCGTATGGTCACTAGGTTGCTTCAGTGGGAAAAATAGCACATTGGTGAACCATGGGTGCCCATTGGCACTGTCGCTAGGCATCTTCGGTGGGAAAAATAGCCCGTTGTGCAACTTCGGTGGGAAAAACAATACATTGGTACTCCTTCAGTGGCTAAAGTAGCTCCTCGACCCAGCCGCTAGGCTCCTTCAGTGGGAAAACAATACATTGGTGCACCTTTGATGGGAAAAACATCCCGTTTGTGCACCTTCATTGGGCAAAACAACTCGTCAGCACAGTTGCTAGACACCTTCAATCGAAAAAACAGCAAGTTGGTGCACCTTTGGTGGGCAAAATAGTCCATCTATATGGTCGCTTTGCACTTTCGGTAGGGAAAATAGCCCATTGGCCACCATAGGAGGGAAAAACAGTACATTGGAGCACCTTCTGTGGTCAAAAATGCCCGTCAGCACGGTCGCTAAGCATCTTCGGTGGATAAAATAGCACATTGGTGCACCTTCAGTAGGAAAAACATCCCGTTGGTGCACCTTTGGTGGATAAAATAGCCCATTAGCACCAACGCTAGGCACCTTCGGAGGGAACAATAACACATTGGAGCACCTTCGATGCCCAAAACAGCCTATCGGTATGGTTGCTAGGCACTTTCGGTGGGAAAAATAGCCCCTTGAGCACCTAGGTGGGAAAAACAGCACGTTGATGCTACTTCAGTGGGCAAAACAAGCCGTTGGCACGGTCGCTAGGCTCCTTCAGTGGAAAACACAGTACCAAAGTGCAACCTCGATGGGCAAAACAACCAGTGGGCACAGCCGCTAGGCACCTTCAGTGGGAAAAACAGACCGTTGGGTATATTCGGTGGGCAAAACAGCCCATTGGTATGGTTGCTATGCACTTTTAGTGGGAAAAAAGCCCGTTGGGCACCATAGGTTGGAAAAACAGCATGTTGGAGCACCTTCGGTAGACAAAACAGCCCGTCGGCATGGTCACTAGGCACCTTCGATTGGAAAAACAACACATTGGTGCACCTTCAATGGGTAAAACAACCTGTTGGTGCACCTTCGGTGGGAAAAACAACCAATTGACACAGTGGCTAGGCACCTTCGATGGGCACCTTTGGTGGAAAAAAATGGACATTGGTGCACTTTTAGTTGGCAAAACAGCCAGTTGGTGCACCTTCGGTAGGCAAAATAGCACATCAGTATGGTCGCTATGCACGTTTGATGGGAAAAATAGCCCGTTGGGCAACATAGGTGAGAAAAACAGCTCGTTAGAGCACATTCGGTGGGCAAAACAACACAACGGCATGGTTGCTAGGCACCTTCAGTGGGAAAAACAGCACATTGGTGTAACTTCAGTGGGTAAAATCGTCCGTTAGTTCGCCTTCGATGGGAAAAACAACCAGTTGGCACAGTCACTAAGAACTTTCGATGTGGCAAACAACACGTTAATGCACCTTTGATGGGAAAAAAACATGTTGGTGCACCTTCGTTTGACAAAATGGCCCGTTGGCACAGTCGTTAGGCACCCTCGGTGGAAAAAACAACATGTTGTTGCAATTTCGTTGGGCAAAACAGCCCGTTAGTATGGTCTCTATGCTCTTTCAGTGGGAAAAATAGCCCATCACTACACCTTCGGTGGGAAAAATAGCCCATTGGGCACCTTCATTGGGAAAGACAACCTGTTGGGTAGCTTCAGTCGCTAGGTACCTTCGGTGGGACAAACAGCCCATTGGGCAACTTCAGTGGGAAAAACAGCCCATTGGGCAGCTTCGGTGAGAAAAACAACGCATTGGGCACCTTCAGTGGGAAAAACAACGCGTTGTGCAAGTTTTATGGGAAAAATAACACTTTGATGCACTTTCGGTGTGTAAAACAGCTTATGGGCCCAGTTGCTAGGCACCTTCAGTGGAGAAAACAACATGTTGGCACACCTTCGGTGGGAAAAACAGCCTGTTGGTGCACCTTTGTTGGGCAAAACGGCTCGTCGGCATAGTCACTAGGCAACTTCGGTTGGAAAAACAGCATGTTGGTGCACCTTCAGTGGGCAAAATAACCCATTTGTGCACCTTCTGTGGGAAAAACAACCAGTTGGCACAGTGGCTAGGCACCTTTGGTAGGAAAAACAATCCATTGGGCACCTTCGATGGGAAATAAGCACGTTGGTGCACCTTCAGTTTGCAAAATAGCCAGTTGGTGCACCTTTGGTGAGAAAAATAACTAGTTGGCACGGTTGCTAGGCACTTTCGGTGGGAAAAACAGCACGTTAGACACCTTAGGTGGGAAAAACAGCACGTTGATGCATCTTCAGTGTGAAAAACAGCATGTTAGTGCTCCTTTGGCGGGTAAAACAACCCATGGGCTTAGTCGCTAGGCACTTTCAGTGGGGAAAATAGCACGTCAACAGGGTCGCTAGGCACCTTCGACTAGAAAAACAGCACGTTGGTGCACCTTTTGTGGGTAAAACAGCTTATGGGCATGGTCGCTAGGGACCTTCGAAGGGAGAAAAAGCCCATTGGGCACCTTTGGTAGGAAAAATAGCAAATTGGAGCACCTTCGGTGTTCAAAATAACCCTTCGGCACAGTCGCAAGGCACCTTTGGTGGGAAAAAAAGCACATTGGTGCACCTTCGATGGCCAAAATAGCCCGTTGGTATGGTCGCTAGGCACTTTCGATGGGAAAAATAGCCCATTGGCAACATAGGTGGGGAAAACAACACGTTGGTGCACCTTTAGTGGGCAAAACAGTCATTGATAGGGTCGCTAGGCATTTTTAGTGGGAAAAATAGCCCATTGGGCACTATAGGAGGGAAAAATAGCATGTTTGGCACTAGAGGTGGGAAAAACAGTTGGTTGGTGCACCTTTTGTGGGTAAGATAGCCCGTTAGCACGGTTGTTAGGCGCCTTTGTAGGGAAAAATAGGATGTTGGTGCACTTTCGATGGGCAAAGCAGCCCATCGGTATGGTTGCTAGGCACTTTCGGTGGGAAACACAACCCGTTGGCCACCTAGGTAGGAAAAATAGCACGTTGATGCTCCTTCGTTGGGCAAAACAGCCCAATGGCATGGTTGCCAAGCACCTTCAGTGGGAAAACACAACCCATTGGTACAACTTCGATGGGCCAAACAGCCAATGTGAACGGTTGCTAGGCACCTTTGATGGGAAAAGTAACTCGTTGGGCACATTCGTGAGAAATAATAGCACGTTGGTGTACCTTTGGTAGGCAAAATCGCCCGTTCGCATGGTGGCTAGGCTTCTTCAGTGGGAGAAAAAATACATTGGTGAACCTTGGGTGCCTGTTGGCATAGTTGCTAGGCAGCTTCAGTGGGAAAAACAACCCGTTGTGTAGCTTCAGTGGGAAAACAACTCATTAGTGCACCTTTGGTGGCTAAAACAGCTTGTAGGCTCAGTTCCTAGGCTCCTTCAGTAGGAAAACAACACGTTGGTGCACCTTCCGTGGGTAAAACACCCTATTGATGCACATTCGTATGCAAAAGGCCTTATTGGCACAGTCGCTAAGCACCTTCGGTGGGAAAAACAACACATTGGTGCACCTTTGGTGGGCAAAATAGCTCATCGGTATGGTCTCTATGCACTTTCAGTGCGAAAAATACCCCATTGGGCACCATAGGAGGGGAAAACAACACGTTGGAGCAACTTCTATGGGCAAAACAGCCCGTCAGCACGGTCGCTAGACATTTTCGGTGGGAAAAATAGAACATTGGTGCACCTTCAGTGGGTAAAAGAGCTCGTTGGTGCACCTTTGGTTGGAAGAAAAACCAACTGGCATGGTGCCTAGGCACCTTCGGTTGGAAAAACATCCTATTGGGAACCTTAGGTGGGAAAAAAAGCATGTTGGTGCACCTTCAATAGGCAAAACAGCTAGTTGGTGCGTCTTCGGTGGGAAAAACAACTGGTTGGCACGATCATTAGGCACTTTCGTTGGGGAGAACAACACGTTGATGCACCTTCTGTGGGAAAAATAGCCCTTTGCTGCACCTTTGTTGGACAAAACGACCCGTCGGAACGGTTGTTATGCTCCTTCAATGGGAAAAATAGTACGTTGGTGCACCTTCGCTGGGGAAAACAACCCGTTGGTATGGTTGTTGTGCACTTTTAGTGGGAAAAACAACCCGTTGGGCACCATAGGTTGGAAAAAAAGCACGTTGGAGCACCTTCAGTGGGCAAAACAGCCAATCGGTATGGTCGCAAGGGACTTTTAGTAGGAAAAATAGCCCGTTGGGCACCATTGGGGGGAAACATAGAATGTTGGGCACCATAGGTGGGAAAAATAGCCTGTTGGTGCACCTTTGGTGGGCAAAACAACCCGTTGGTGCACCTTTGGTGGGCAAAATAGCCCGTTGGTATAGGTGCGGTCGCTAGGTACCTTCGAAGGGAAAAACAAAGCGATGGTCCACCTTTGATGGGCAAAACAGCCCTTTGGTATGGTCATTAGGCACTTTCAATGGGAAAAACAGCCCATTGGGTACCTAGGTGGGAAAAACAGCATGTTGACGCTCTTTCGGTAGGCAAAACAGACCGTTCGCATGATCGCTAGGCTCCTTTGGTGGAAAACACAGCACGTTGGTGCAACCTCGATGGGTAGAACAACCAATGGGCACAACTGCTAGGCACCTTCATTGGGAAAAACAACCCATTGGGCATATTCGGTGGAAAAAATAACACGGTGGTGAACCTTCAGTGGGCAAAACAACCCATAGGTATGGTCGCTATACACTTTTGGTGGGAAAAACAGCCCGTTTGGCACCATAGATTGAAAAAACAGCACGATGGAGCGCCTTCGGAGGGGAAAACAGCCCGTCGGCACAGTTGTTAGCCACCTTCAGTGGGAAAAACATTAGGTTGGTGCACCTTCAATAGGGAAACAGCCCTTTGGTGCACCTTCGGTGGGAAAAACGACCAATTGGAAAGATCGCTAGGCACTTTTGGTGGGAAAAACAGCCTGTTGGGAACCTTACGTGGGAAAAAGAGCACGTTGGTGCACCTTTGGTGGGAAAAAGGGCACGTTAGTGCACCTTCAGTGCGCAAAATAGCTCATGGATCTAGTTGCTAGGCACCTTCGGTGGGGAAAACAACCCGTTAGGCATCTTCGGTAGGCAAAATATCCCATTGGTAGGGTCGCTAGGCACCTTCGATTGGAAAAACAACACGTTAATGCACCTTCTGTGGGTAAAACAACTTATGGGTACGGTCGTTAGGGACCTTCAGTGGGAAAACACAGCACGTTGGCACAACTTTTATGGGCAAAATAGTCAGTGGGAATGGTGTTTCGGTGCCTTCAGTGGGAAAAACAACCCGTTGGGCACATTCGGTGGGAAAAATAAGACGTTGGTGCACCTTTGCTGGGAAAAATCGCCCGCTGGCATGGTTGCGATGCTCCCTCGATGGGAAAAACAACGTGTTGGTGCACCTTGGGTGGACAAAACAGCCCGTCGATATGGTCGCTAGGCACTTTTGGTGGGAAAAACAGCCCGTTGGTGCACCTTCGACATGTAAAATTGGCCATCGGTATGGTCTCTAGGCACGTTTGATGGGAAAAATAGAACATTAGTGCATCTTCGGTGGATAAAACATCCCATCAGTATGGTTGATAGGCACTTTTGGTGGGAAAAATAGCCCGTTGGTGCACTTCGATGGGTGAAACAGCCCGTTGGTGATCCTTTGGTAGGAAAAACAACCTATTAGGAACCTTCAGTGGGAAAAACATGTTTGTGCAGCTTTTTTCGACAAAACAACCAATCAACACGGTCGCTAGGCATCTTCGGTAGGGAAAACAACATGTTGGTGCACCTTCCTTGGGCAACATAGCTCGTCGGCACTATCGCTGTGCACCTTCAGTGGGAAAAACAGCATGTTGGTGCACCTTTTGTGGGGAAAACTGCCCATTGGTGCACATTTGATGGAGAAACAGCCCATTGGGTACCTTCGGTGGGAAAAACAATGCATTGGCTCACCTTCGGTGGGCAAAATAGTGAGTTGGCACAGTCTATAGGCACCTTCTGTGGGAAAAACAACATATTTGTGGACCTTCGGTGGGTAAAAGAGCCTATTGGCAAGGTCTCTAGGCATCTTTGGCGGGAAAAATAATAGCTTGGTGCACCTTTAATGGGAAAAACAATCAATTGGCACAGTCGCTAGGCACCTTGGGCGGGAAAAACAACACCTTGATGTACATTTGGTTGGAAAAATAGCACATTGTGGCACCTTCACTGAGAAAAACAACACCTTGGTGCCCTTTTGATCTCCAAAACAGCCCGTTGCCAAGGTCGCTAGGCATCTTTGGTGGGAAAAACAGCACCTTGGTGCAGCTTCGGTAGGCAAAACACCTCGTTGGCTTGGTCACTAGGCTCCTTTGGTAGGAAAAACAACCATTTGGGCCTCTTCGGTAGGTAAAATAACATGGTGGTGCACCTTAGGTGAGTAAAATAGCACATTGACATGGTCGCTAGGCAACTTCGGTGGGAAAAAGAGCACCTTGGTGCACCTTCGATGCGAAAAATGGCACATTGGCAGACCATTGCTAGGAAAAATAGCCCATCGACACGATCGCCAGGCCCCTTCGATGGGAAAAACAACACCCTGGTGCACCTTCTGTGGGAAAAACAACACCTTAGTCTACGTTCAGTAGGCAAAACAGCCCGTTGGCATGGTCATTAGGCACCTTCAGTTGAAAAAACAATACCTTGGTGCACCATCGGTAGGCAAAACAGCCTGTTGGCATGTCGCTATGCATCTTAGGTGGGAAAAAAAGCTCGTTAGAATGGTCACCAGGCACCTTCGGTGGGAAAAACAGCACGTTAGAGCACCTTTGATAAGCAAAATAACTCGTTGGCATAGTCCCTAAGCACCTTCGGTGGGAAAAACAGCACGTTGGTGCACCTTTGGTGGGAAAATAGCCTGTTGGCACGGTTGCTAGGCATCTTCGGCCTAAAAAACAACACCTTAGTGCACCTTCAGTAGGCAAAACAGCACGTTAGCATGACCGCTAAGCACCTTTGGTGGGAAAAACGACACCTTCGTATACATTCAGTGGGAAAACAGCACATTGGTGCACCTTCAATGAGAAAAACAGCACCTTGGTGCACCTTTGGTTTGCAAAATAGCCTGTTGGCAAGGTCGCTAGTCACCTTCGGTGGAAAAATGACACCTTGGTTCACCTTTGGTAGGTAAAACATCCCGTTGGCATGGTCACTAGGCTCTTTCAATGGGAAAAACAACCCTTTGGGCACCTTTGGTAGGTAAAACCACATGTTGGTGCACTTTAGATGGGCAAAATAGCACATTGGCACAGTCTCTAGGCTACTTCGATGGGAAAAACAACATCTTGGTGCACGTTCGGTGAGAAAAACTGCACATTGGCACTCCTTTGGTGGGAAGAACAACCCGTCGACACAGTCTCTAGGCACCTAGGGTGTGAAAACCAACACCTTGCTGTACCTTTGGTGGGAAAATAGCACCTTTGTGTACCTTCAGTGGGCAAAATAGCCCGTTGGCACGGTCGCTAGGCACCTTCGATTGGAAAAACAACACCTTGGTGCACAATCGGTAGCCAAAACAACCTATTGGCAGGTCGCTAGGCAGCTTAAGTGGGAAAAACAGCTCATTAGGAAACTTTAATGGGCAAAACAACATAATGTGCACCTTCTATGGGTAAAAGAGTTCATCGACACGGTCGCTAGGCTCCTTCGGTTTGAAAAACATCACCTTGGTGCCACTTTGGTGGGAAAAACAACAACTTGGTGCACCTTCGGTAGGAAAAATAGCCCATCAGGACGGCTAGGCACCTTTAATCGAAAAAATAACACGTTGGAGCACCTTCGATGGGCAAAATGGCCCGTTGGCACAGTCTATAGGCACCTTCTATAGGAAAAACAACACATTTGTGGACCTTCGGTGGGTAAAAGAGCCTATTGGCACGGTCTGTAGGCATCTTTGGTGGGAAAATTAACACCTTGGTGCAGCTTCAATGGGTAAACAGTCAGTTGGCACAGTCGCTAGGCACCTTGGGCGGGAAAAACAATACCTTGGTGTACATTCAGTTGGAAAAATAGCACATTGTGGCATCTTCAATGAGAAAAACAACACCTTGGTGCCCCTTTGGTCTCCAAAATAACCCGTTGCCAAGGTCGCTAGGCACCTTTGGTGGGAAAAACAGCATCTTGGTGCACCTTCTGTATGCAAAACACCTCGTTGGCTTGATCACTAGGCTCCTTTGGTAGGAAAAACAACCATTTGGGCATCTTTGGTGGGTAAAATAACATGGTGGTGCACCTTAGGTGGGCAAAATAGCACATCGGCATGGTCGCTATGCAATTTCGGTGGGAAAAACAGTACCTTGGTGCACCTTCGATGGGAAAAATGGCACATTGGCATACCATTGCTGGGAAAAATAGCCCATCGACACGGTCGCCAAGCCCCTTCGGTGGGAAAAACAACACCCTGGTGCACCTTCAATGGAAAAATCAACACCTTAGTGTACCTTCAGTAGGTAAAATAGCCCGTTGGCATGGTCATTAGGCACCTTCAGTTGGAAAAACAATACCTTGGTGCACCATCGGTAGGCAAAACAGCCTGTTGGCATGGTCGTTAGGCATCTTTGGTGGGAAAAACAGCCCGTTAGAATGGTCCCCAGGCACCTTCGGTGGGAAAAACAGCACGTTGGAGCACCTTTGATAGGCAAAATAGCCCATTGGCACGGTCCCTAAGCACCTTCATTGGGAAAAACAACACGTTGGTGCACCTTCGGTGGGAAAATAGCCTGTTGGCACGGTTGCTAGGCATCTTCGTCTGGAAAAACAACACCTTAGTGCACCTTTAGTGGGCAAAACAGTACGTTAGCACGGCCGCTAGGCACCTTCGGTGGGAAAAATGACACCTTGGTATACATTTGGTGGGAAAAACAGCACGTTGGTGCACCTTCAACGAGAAAAACAGCACCTTGGTGCACCTTTGGTCTTCAAAATAGCCTGTTGGCAAGGTCACTAGGCACCTTCGGTGGAAAAATGACACCTTGGTTCACCTTTGGTAAGCAAAACATCTCGTTGGCATGGTCACTAGGCTCCTTCGATGGGAAAAACAACCCTTTGGGCACCTTCGGTAGGTAAAACATCATGTTGGTGCACCTTAGATGGGCAAAATAGCACATCGGCACGGTCACTAGGCTACTTCGATGGGAAAAACAACATCTTGGTGCACGTTCGGTGAGAAAAACTGCACATTGACACGCCTTTGGTGGGAAAAACAACCCGTCGACACGGTCGCCAGGCACCTTCAGTGGGAAAAACAGCACCTTGGTGAACCTTCGGTGGGAAAGGTAGTACCTTCGTGTACCTTTAGTGGGCAAAATAGCCCGTTGGCACGGTCGCTAGGCACCTTTAGTTTGAAAAACAACACCTTGGTGCACAATCAGTAGCCAAAACAACCTATTGGCAGGTCGCTAGGCAACTTAGGAGGGAAAAACAACCCATTAGGCACCTTTGATGGGCAAAACAACATAATGTTGCACCTTCTACGGGTAAAAGAGTTCATCGACACGGTCGCTAGGCTCCTTTGGTTTGGAAAACATCACCTTGGTGCACCTTTGGTGGGAAAAACAACAACTTGGTGCACCTTCGGTAGGAAAAATAGCCCATCAGGATGGTCGCTAGGCACCTTCAATAAAAAAACAACACGTTGGAGCACCTTCAGTGGGAAAAATAGCGAGTTGGCACAGTCTATAGGCACCTTCTATGGGAAAAACAACACATTTGTGGACCTTCGGTGGGTAAAAGAGCCTATTGGTACGGTCTTTAGGCATCTTTGGCGGGAAAAATAACACCTTGGTGCACCTTTAATGGGCAAAACAGTTAGTTGGGACAGTCGCTAGGCACCTTGGGCGGGAAAAACAACACCTTGGTGTACATTCGGTTGGAAAAATAGCACATTGTGGCACCTTTAATGAGAAAAACAACACTTTGGTGCCCCTTTGGTCTCCAAAACAGCCCGTTGCCAAGGTCGCTAGGCACCTTTGGTGGGAAAAACAGCACCTTGGTCCACCTTTGGTAGGCGAAAAATCTTGTTGGCTTGGTCACTAGGCTCCTTTGGCAGGAAAAACAACCATTTGGGCATCTTTGGTGGGTAAAATAACATGGTGGTGCACCTTAGGTAGGGAAAATAGCACATCGGCATGGTCGCTATGCAACTTCGGTAGGAAAAACAGCACCTTGGTGAACCTTCGGTTGGAAAACGACACATTGGCACACCTTTAGTCGAAAAAACAGCTCGTCAGTAGGGTCGCCAAGGACCTTTGGTAGAAAAAACAACACCTTAATGTACTTTCAGTGCACAAAACAGCCCGTTGGCACAATCGTTAGGCACCTTCAGTTGGGAAAAAAACACCTTGGTGCACCATTAGTAGGCAAAACAGCCTACTGACATGGTCGCTAGGCAGCTTCGGTGGGAAAAATAGCTTGTTAGGCTCCTTCGATGGGTAAAACAACACGTTGTTGCACCTTCGGTGGGTAAAACAATCCATCGATGTAGTCACTAGGCTCTTCAGTGGGAAAAAATCACCTTGGTGCACCTTCGGTGTGAAAAACAGCCCGTTGGCATAGTCGCTAGGCACCTTTGCTAGGAAAAACAGCATGTTGAAGCACCTTTGATGGGGAAAACAGCCTGTTGGCATGATCCCTAGGCACCTTCGATGGGAAAAACAACAAGTTGGTGCACCTTTGGTGGGCAAAACAACCTGTTGGCACAGTCGCTAGGCATCTTCGTTGGGTAAAACAGCATCTTGGTGCACCTTTAGTACTCAAAACAGCTCGTTGACATGGTCACTAGGCACCTTCGGTGGGAAAAACAACATCTTGGTGCACCTTCGGTAGGCAAAACAACCCTTTGGCATGGTTGCTAGCCACCTTCGATGGGAAAAACAACCCGTTAGGCATCTTTGGTGGTTAAAACAACACGTTGGTGGCCCTTCGGTGGGCAAAATAGCCCATCGGCATTGACTTTAGGCACCTTTGTTAGGAAAAACAGCTCCTTGATGCACCCTTGGTGGGAAAAACAACCTATCGGCACGGTCTCTAGGCACCTTCTGTGGGTAAAATAGCACGTTGGAACACCTTTGGTGGGAAAAACAGCCAGTTGGCACGGTGGCTATGTACTTTTGTTGGGGAAACAGCCCGTTGGGCACCTTTGGTGGGCAAAACAACCCTTAGGTATGGTCGTTAGGCACTTTCGGTGGGAAAAACAACATGTTGGTTCACTTTTTGTGGGAAAAACAACCCAATGGCATGGTCGCTAGGCACCTTCAGTGTGAAAAATAGCACCTTCGGTGGGTAAAACGGCCCGTGGGTATGGTCGCTAGGCACCTTCGGTGGGAAAAGTAACACGTTGGTGCACATTTGGTGGGCAAAACAACCCTTCGGTATGGTCGCTAGGCAGTTTCAGTGGGAAAAAAACCGGTTGGGTACCTGAGGAAGGAAAAATAGAATGTTGGTGCACCTTCAGTGGGTAGAACCGCTCATTGACAAAGTCACTATGCACCTTCAGTGGGAAAAACAGCACAATGGTGCACCTTTAGTGGGAAAAACAGCCCATCAATATGGTCACTAGGCACTTTCGGTAGGAAAAACAACCTGTTAGGCACCTTAGGTGGGAAAAACAACACATTAGTGCACCTTCGGTAGGCAAAACAGCTCGTCATCACAGTCTCTAGGCACCTTCGATGGGCAAAACAGCCCATTGTTACACCTTTGGTGGGAAAAATAGTCCGATGGGAGCCTTCTGTGGTAAAAATAGCACATTGGTGCACCTTTGTTGGGCATAATAGCCAGTCGTCATGGTCAGTAGACACCTTCGATGGGTAAAACAGCACGTTGGTGCACCTTTGGTGGGCAAAACAACTCGTTGGTATGGTCGCTAGGCACTTTCGGTGGGAAAAAAAGACCATTAGACACCTTAGGTTGAAAAAAAAACACATTGGTGCACCTTCAGTAGGAAAAACAGTCTGTCGGCACGATTGCTAGGCACTTTCAGCAAGAAAAATAGCTCGTTGGTGAACCTTCGGTGGGGAGAACAGCCCATTGGTGTGGTCGCTAAGCACCTTCAGTGGGAAAACAACACTTTGGTGCACCTTTGGTGATAAAACAAACTGTCGGTAGCTTCAGTGGGAAAAATAGCACTTTGGTGCACCATTAGTAGGCAAAACAACCTGTCGGTATGGTCGCTAAGTAGTTTTGGAGTGAAAAACACACCGTTAGACACTATAGGTAGGAAGAACAACACGTTGGTGCACCTTCGGTGGGAAAAATAGCCTGTCGAAACTATGTGCAACTTCGTTGGGAAAAGAGCCCATTGACATTATCTTTAGGCTCCTTCAGTGGGAAAAATAACACGTTGGTGCACCTTCAGTGGGCAAAACAACCTTTTGATATGATCGCTAGGCACTTTTAGTG
This sequence comes from Erythroxylum rotundifolium, assembly GCA_027563915.1. Classification (NCBI taxonomy): domain Eukaryota; kingdom Viridiplantae; phylum Streptophyta; class Magnoliopsida; order Malpighiales; family Erythroxylaceae; genus Erythroxylum; species Erythroxylum rotundifolium. Next base: position 18,373 of record JAOSBO010082645.1, on the reverse strand, counting down.
TGAAAAACAACCCATTGGGCACCTGAGGTGGGAAAAACAAAAAGTTCATGCATCTTTAATGGATAGAACCACTCATTGACACAGTCGCTATACACCTTCGGTGGGAAAACAGCCCGTCAATATGGTCACTAGGCACTTTCAGTGGGAAAAATAGCCTGTTAGGCACCTTAGGTGGGAAAATTAACACGTTAGTGCACCTGCGGTGGGCAAAACAGCCCATCAACACGGTCTCTAGGCACCTTCGATGGGCAAAACAGCTCATTGCTACACCTTTGGTGGGAAAATAGCCCATTGGGAGCCTTTAGTAGGGAAAATAGCACATTAGTACGCCTTTGTTGGGCATAACAGCCTGTCGTCATAGTCAGTAGACACCTTCTATGGGAAAAACAGCACGTTGGTGCACCTTTGGTGGGAAAAACAGCTCGTCAGCACTTTCTGTGAGAAAGACAAACCATTGCACACCTTAAGTTGGAAAAAAAACACATTGGTGTACCTTCAGTAGGAAAACAGCCTGTTAGCACGATTGCTAGGCACTTTCAGTGAGAAAAATAGCCCGTTGGTTAACCTTCAGTGGGGAGAATAGCCCATTGGTGCGGTCGCTAGGCACCTTTGGTGGGAAAACAAAATTTTGGTACACCTTTCGTGGGTAAAACAAACTGTCGGTAGCTTTTGTTAGAAAAACAACATGTTGGTGCACCTTCAGTGGGCAAACAACCTATCGGTATGGTCGCTATATAGTTTTGGTGTGAAAAAAGCCTGTTGCGCACCATAGGTGGGAAGAACATCACATTGGTGCACCTTCAGTGATCAAGGCAGCCTGTCGAAACGGTCACTAGGCACCATCAGTAGAAAAAAAGCACATTGGTGTAACTTCAGTGGGCAAAACAGTTTGTTGGCATGGCTGCTAGGCACCTTCAGTTGGCAAAACAGCACATTGGTGCACCTTCAGTGGGTAGAATAGCTCGTCGATATGGTCGCTAGGCACTTTTGGCAGGAAAAACAACATGTTGGAGAATCTTCGGCGGGAAAAACAGCACGTTGGTGCAACTTTGGTGGGTAAAACAACCCATCGATATGAACGCTAGGCATTTTCAGTAGGAAAAACAACACATTTTTGCACCTTTTGTTGGAAAAACAGTCTGCTGACATGCTCGGTAGGCACTTTCGGTGGGAAAAACAGCCTAGTGGGCATCATCAGTGAGAAAAATAGAATGTTGTTGCTTTTTAATGGGCAAAACAATTAGTCGGCATAGTCGCTAGGCAACTTCAGCGAGAAACAATATATTGATGCACCTTCGGTGGGTAAAACAGCCCATCGGCGCAATAACTAGGCACCTTCGGTGGGAAAAATAACACCTTGGTGCACCTTCGATGGGCAAAACAACCCATCAACACAGTCGCTAGGCACCTTCAGTGGGCAAAACAGCACGTTGGTGCACCTTTGGTGGGGAAAAGAACATGTTGGTGCACCTTCAGTGAGTAAAACTGCCCATCGGTATGGTCGCTAGGCACCTTTGCTTGAAAAAACAGCACAATGGAGCACCTTCGGTGGGCAAAAAGCCCGTTGGTACGTTCACTAGGCAGCTTCGGTGGGAAAAATAGCATGTTGGTTCACCTTCGGTGGGCAAAACAACACCTTGGCATGGTCGCTAGGCACCTTTGGCAGGAAAAGCAACACCTTGGTGCAACTTTGGTGGCAAAAACAGCACGTTAGTGCCCCTTCGATGGGAAAAACAACCAGTTAGCACAATTGCTAGGAACCTTCAGTGGGAAAAACAACATGTTGGAGCACCTTTGATGGGTAAAATAGCACATTGGTGCACCTTTGGTGGCAAAACAACCCGTTGGAACGGTCTCTAGGCACCTTCGGTGGAAAAAACATGTCTGTGCACCTTCAGTGGGAAAAACAACCAGTGGCCATAGATGCTAGCCACCTTTGATGGGAAAAACAGCCCAGGGCCATAGTCATTAGGCACCTTTTGTGGTAGAAATAGCACCTTGCTGTACCTTCAGTGAGCAAAACAACTCGTTGGCACAGTTGGTAGGCACCTTCGGTGGGAGTAATAGCACCTTAGTGCACCTTCAGTGGGAGAATCAACCCATTGGTGGGAAAAACAGCACATTGGTGCAGCTTCGGTGGGCAAAACAACATGTCTGCATGGTTGCTAGGTGCCTTCAATGGCAAAAACAACACCTTAGTGCACTTTAGGTAGGTAAAATAGCCCATTGGCGCGGTCGCTAGGTACCTTCAGTGGGCAAAATAGCTCATCAACACGGTCAGTAGGCACTTTTGGTGGGAAAAACGACACATTGGTGCACTTTGGATAGGCAAAATAGCCCATTGGCAAGATACCAGGCACCTTGGGTGGGAAAAGCAACACCGTGGTGCACCTTCGGTGGGCAAAATAGCCAGTTGGCATGGTCGCTAGGCACCTTCAGTGGGGAAAACAGCACCTTGGTGCATTTCAGTGGGAAAAAGAGCCTGTTGGCACGATTGCTTCTACCTTCGGTGGGAAAAATAGCCCATTGTTAATCTTCAGTGGTCAAAACAACACGTTAGTTCACCTTCGATGGGCAAAACAACACATCGGTACATTAGCTAGGTACCTTCGATTGGAAAAACAACAACTTGGTGCACCTTCGGTGGGAAAAATAGCACGTTAGTGCAACTTTGGTTGTAAAAATAGCTTGTCGGCACGGTTGCCAGGTGCTTTCAGTGGGCAAAACAGCATGTTGGAGAACCTTTGGTAGGAAAAATAGCCTGTTGGCATGGTGGCTAGGCATCTTTGGTGGGAAAAATAGCAACTTCGTGCACCTTTAGTGGGAAAAAGAGCCTGTTGGCACGATCGCTAGGCACCTTCAGTCAGAAAAACAACACCTTTGTGCACCTTCTATGGGCAAAACAGACCGTTAGCACAGTCGTTTTGCACCTTTGGTGGGAAAAACAGCACCTTGGTGTACCATGGTTAGGCAACTCATCCCGTTGATGCACCTTCAGTAGGCAAAACAGGCTGTTGCCACATTCATTAGTCACCTTTGGTGGGAAAAACAACACATTGGTGCAACTTCGGTGGGTAAAAGAGCCCATTGGCATGGTTGCTAGGCACCTTCGGTGGGAAAAACATGTTGGTGCACCTTCAGTGGAAAAAACAACCCATTAGGCGCCTTTGGTGGGCAAAACAACATGTTGATGCACCTTCAGTGGGTAAAGCAACCCATCGGCACGGTTGCTAGGCACCTTTAGTGGAAAAAACAGCATGATGGAGCACCTTCGGTAGGCAAAATAGCCCATTGGTAGGTCCATTAGGCATCTTCGGTGGGAAAAACAACAGTTTGGTGCACTTTCAGTGGGAAGAAGAGCCTATTGGCACGATCACTAGTCGCCTTCAGTCGAAAAAACAGCACCTTCGTGCACCTTCTGTGGGCAAAACAACCCGTTGGCATAGTCATTAGGCTCTTTTGGTGGGAAAAACAATACCTTGGTGTGCCATAGTTAGGCAAATCAGCCCGTTGATGCACCTTGAGTAGGCAAAACAGGTCGTTGCCACATTCTCTAGGGACCTTCGGTGGGAAAAACAACACATTGGTGCACCTTTGGTGGGCAAAACAGCCCGTTAGGCACCTTTGGTGGGCAAAACAACATGTTGGTGCACCTTCAGTGGGTAAAACAACCCTTCGGCACGGTCGCTAGGCACCTTCACTGGAAAAAACAGCATGATGGAGCACCTTCGGTGGGCGAAATAGCCCATTGGCAGATCTGCTAGGCACCTTCGGTGGAGAAAATAGCACATTGATGCACCCTTGGTGGGCAAAACAACCCGTTAGCACAGTCGCTAGGCACTTTCGGCGACAAAAGCAACACCTTGGTTCACCTTCAGTAGGAAGAACAACACGTTGGTGCACCTTCGGTAGGAAAAACTGCCTATTGACACGGTCGCCAGGCAGATTTTGTAGGAAAAACGGCATGTGTGTGCACCTTCGGTGAGCAAAAAAGCCCATTGGCACGATTGCTAGGCACCTTCGGTGGGAAAACAACACATTCGTTCACCGTCGGTAGGTAAAACAGCATGTGGTCACACTTGCTAGGCACATTTTGTGGGAAAAAATAGCACGTTGGGTACCTTCGGTGGGCAAAACAACTCGTTAGCTCACCTTTGGTGGGAAAAGCAGCTCGTTGGTGCACCTTCAGTGAGAAAACAATCCATCGATATGATGGCTATGCACTTTCATTAGGAAAACAGCCCGTTGGGCATCTTAGGTGGGGAAAATAGCACTTTGTTGCACCTTCGATGGGCAAAACCCTTCAATATTGTCATTAGGCACTTTTAGTGGGAAAAATAGCTTGTTGGTGCACTTTTTATGGGCAAAACAACTCATTGGCATTGTCGCTACGCACCTTCGATGGGAAAAACAGCCCCTTAGGACACCTTCGGTGGTTAAAACAGCCCGTGGGCATGGTCGCTAGGCACCTTCGGTGGGAACGGCCCATTGGGCACATTTGGTGGCAAAACAGCCCATCAACACGATCACTAGGTTCCTTCGATGGGAAAAATAACACGTTGGTACACCTTTAGTAGGCAAAATAACCCTTCGGTACGGTCACTAAGCACTTTCGGTGGGAAAAAACCCAATGGGCAGTTTTGGAAGGAAAAACAGAACGTTGGTGCACTTTTGGTGGGCAAAACCGCTCATCGACACAATTGCTATGCACCTTCTATGGGAAAAACAACACAGTGGTGCACCTTCAACGGGCAAAACAACCCATCATTACGGTCACTAGGCACTTTCGGTGGGCAAAACAACCTGTTAATATGGTCACTAGCACATTGGCGCAACTTTGGTGGGCAAAACAGCCCATCCACCCGATCACTAGGCTCCTTCGGTGGGATAAATAGCATGTTGGAGCATCTTCAGTAGGCAAAATAGCCGTTTGGTATGGTCACTGGGCACTTTCTGTGGGAAAAATAGCCCCTATTGGGCTCCTTAGGTGGGAAAAACAACACGATAGTGCACCTTCGGTGGCAAAACAGCCCGTCAACACAGTCTCAAAGCACCTTTGGTGGGAAAAATAGCCCGTTGGATCACCTTTAGTGGGCAAAACAACCCATTGTTACAACTTGGTTCAAAACATTGCTGCACCTTCATTAGGTAAAATAGCCCGTCGTCACGTCAGCACAGTTGCTAGGTATCGTCAGTGGGAAAAACAACACTTTGGTGCACCTTAGGTGGGAAAAACAACCTGTTGGTATTGTCTCCAGACACCTTTGGTGGGGAAAAAACCTGTTGGACACGTTTGATAGGCAAAATTGCACGTTGATCATCTTCAATAGGCAAAACAGCCCGTCGGGATGATCGCTAGGCATCCTAGGTAGGAAAAATAACACGTTGGTGCACCTTTGGTGGGCAAGACAGCCCATCGGCATAGTCTGTGGGCGCCCTTGGTGTGAAAATGGCATGTTGGTGTACCTTAGATGGGAAAAATAGCACGTTGGAACACCTTGAGTAAAAAAGCCCATTGGAAAGTTTGCTAGACACCTTCGGGGGGAAAAATGACAAGTTGGTGCACCTTTGGTGGGCAAAACAGCTTGTTGGTACAGTCGCTAGGCAACTTTATTGGGAAAAATAGCACCTTGGTGCACCTTTGATGGCAAAAAAAGCCCATTGGCAGGGTTTGCTAGGCACCTTTGATAGGAAAAACAGAACCTTGGTGCACCTTCTGTGGGCAAAATAGCCCGTTGGAGCGGTCATTAGGCATCTTTGGTGGGAAAAACAACACCTTGGTGCACCTTTCGTAGGCAAAACAGCCCATTTGTGCACCTTTGACAAGCAAAATAGCCTGTTGGCACGTTCGCTAGGAATGTTTGGTGGGAAAAACAGCACGTTGCTGCACCTTTGGTGGGCAAAACAGCCCATTGGCATGTTCGCTACACTCCTTTGGTAGGAAAAACAACACATTGGTGCACCTTCAGTGGGCAAAACAGCTCCTTGGCAAGGTTTATAGGCACATTCGGTGGGATAAACAACACCTTGGTGCACCTTCGGTGGGTGAAACAGCTCGTTGGCGCGATCTTTAGGAACCTTGGCTAGGAAAAATAGCACCTCGGTGCACCTTTAGTAGGCAAAATAGCCTGTTGGCATGGCACCTATGCACCTTCGGTGGGAAAAACAACTTGTTGGGCAACTTCGGTAGGAAAAATAGCACCCTGGTGCACCTTTGGTGGGTAAAATAGCTCGTGGGCACGGTCACTAGGCACCTTTGGTGGGAAAAATAGTACCTTGGTGCACCTTTGGTAGGCAAAATAGCCCGTTCGTAAAGTAAGCACCTTAGGTGGGAAAAACAATCCGTTTAGCACTTTTAGTGGGCAAAACAACACATTAATGCAACTTCAGTGACCAAGACAAACCGTCGGCATGGTTTTTAGGAACCTTTGGTGGAGAAAACAACACCTTGGTGCACCTTCGGTAGGCAAAATAACTTGTTGAGGCACCTTCCATGGGAAAAACAACACCTTGGCTAACACCTTGGAGCACCTTAGGTGGGCAAAACAACTCGTTGGCACAGTTGCTAGGCACCTTCATTGGGAAAAACAACCCGTTAGTGCACCTTTGGCGGGCAAAATAGCCCATCGGCACAATCGCTAGGCACCTTGGGTGGGGAAAACAACACTATGGTGAACCTCCAATGGCAAAAATAGCCCATTGGCACAATCGCTAGGCACCTTTGGTGGGGAAAACAACACCTTGGTGCACCCTTGGTAGGCAAAAGAGCCCGTTGGCACGGTAGCTAGGCACCTTTGGCAGGAAAAGCAGTCCGTTGGTGTCGTTTGGTGTGCAAAACAACACATTGGTGCACCTTCGGTGTGTAAAATAGTCCATCAGTACGGTCGCTAGGCAGCTTCAATGGGAAAAACAACACCTTGGTGCACCTTCAGTAGGAAAAATAGCATGGTGGTGCGCCTTCAGTAGGAAAAGTAGCTCTTCGACAATGTCACTAGGCATCTTTGATGTTCAAAACAACACATTGGACCACCTTCGGTGGGCATAGCAGCCCATTGGCATGGTCATTAGGCATCTTCGGTAGGAAAAACAACACCTTGGTGCACCTTTGACAGGTTTGGTGGGACAAAGAACACCTGGTGCACCTTTGGTGGCCAAAACAACCTGTTGACACTATCGCTAGGCACCTTTGGTAGGAAAAACAACACCTTATTACACCTTAGGTAGGCAGAACAGCCCATTGGCATAGTTGCCAGCTACCTTCAGTGGGAAAAACAACCCGTTGGTGCACCTTTGGTGTGCAAAACAACCCGTTGGCACGGTCAATAGGCATTTTTTTATGGGAAAAATGGCACTTGGTGCACCTTGGGTAGGCAAAACAACCCATCGGCACGGTCGCTAGGCATCTTGGTTGAGGAAAACAACACCGTGGTGCACCTTTGACGGGCAAAATAGCCCGTTGGCACGGTCACTAGGCACATTTGGTGTGAAAAATAGCACATTGGTACTCCTTCGATGGGCAAAACAACCCATCGGTATGGTCACTAGGCACTTTCAGTGGGAAAAACAGATCATTGGGCACCTTAAGTGGGAAAAACAGCACATTGGTGCACCTTCGATGGGAAAAACAGCCCGTTAGCACGATCGCTACGCAACTTTAATGCGAAAACAACAGTTCGGTATACAAAACAACCTGTCGATATGGTCATTATGAAGTTTCGGATGGAAAGTTACCCCGTTGGGCACCATAGGTGGGAAGAACAACAAGTTGGTACACCTTCGGTGGGCAAAGCAGGCCATCGGAACTGTCGCTAGGCGCCATCAGTGGGAAAAGCAACACGTTGGTGGAACTTTGATGGGAAAAACAATCAGTTGGCAAGGTCACTAGGCACCTTCAGTTGGCAAAATAGCACATTTATGCACCTTCGGTGGGTAGAACAGCTCGTTTTTAACATCGCTAGGCACTTTCGATGGGAAAACATCCTGTTGGGCACCATAGGTGGGAAAAACAAAATGTTGGAGAATCTTCGGTTGAAAAAATAGCATTTTGGTGCACCTACGGTGGGCAAAACAGCCCATTGGTATTATTGCTAGGCATTTTCGGTAGGAAAAATAGCCCATTGGTGCACCTTTTGTTGTAAAAACAACCTGTTGATACGGTAACTAGAAACCTTTAGTGGAAAAATAGCATGTTGGGCACCATCGGTGGGAAAAATAGCACATCGATGTAACTTCAGTGGGCAAAACAGTCAGTTGGCACAGTCGCTAGGCACCTTCAGTGGGAAAAACAACATATTGATGCATCTTTGGTGGGAAAAATAGCACCTTGGTGCATTTTTGGTGGGCAAAACAACTTGTTGGCATAGTTGCTAGGCACTGTCGGTGGGAAAAGATGCTCATTAAGCACCTTTGGTGGGCAAAATAGCATGTTGGTGCACCTTTGGTGGGCAAAACAACCAATTGTTATGATTGCTGGGCACCCCTGGTGGGAAAAACAGCACGTTGGTGCACCTTCGATGGGAAAAATAGTCCATTAGCACGGTCGTTAGGCACCTTTCGTGGGTAAAATAGCACGTTGGTACACCTTTCGTGGGCAAAATAGCCCACTCACATGATCACTAGGCACCTTTGGTCGAAAAAATAGCACCTTGGTGCACCTTTGATGGGCAAAACAGCCCGTTGGCAAGATCGCTAGTAACCTTCAATGGGAAAAATAGCCTGTTGAGCACCTTTTGTTTCGAAAACAACACGTTGGTGCACCTTCAGTGTGAAAAACAACACGTTGGTGCACTTTTAGTGGGCAAAACAACCCCTTGGTGCACCTTCATTGGGAAAAATAGCTCATTGGCATAGTCGCTAGGCACCTTCAGTGGGAAAAACATCCCATTGGGCACCTTTGGTGAACAAAACAGCACGTTGGTGCACCTTTGGTGGGCAAAACTGCCCATCGGCATAGTCGCAGGGTGCCTTCGATGGGAAAAACAGCACCTTAGTGTACCTTTGGTGGGTAAAACAAACTGTTTGCACCTTTGGTAGGAAAAACAACACATTATTGCACCTTCAGTGTGCAAAGCAACCCATCGGTATGGTCGCTATGCAATTTTGAGGGGAAAAATAGCCCGTTGGACACCATAAGTTGGAAGAACAGCACATTGGTGAACCTTCGGTGGGCAAAGCAGCCAGTCGGAACAGTCGCTGGGCAACATTGGTGGGAAAAACGACCAATTGGTGCACCTTCTTTGGGCAAAATAGCACATCAACATGGTGGCTAGGCACCGTTAATGGAAAAAACAACACTTTGGTGCACCTTAGGTGGGCCAAATAGCCTGTTGGCACAATCGGCAGACAGCTTTGGTGGGAAAAAAACTTGTTGGGCACATTCGGTGGGCAAAACAACACGTTGGAGCCCCTTTGATTGGCAAAACAGCTCATCGGCATGATCACTAGGCACCTTCATTAGGAAAAATAGCACGTTGGTACCGCTTCGGTTGGTAAAACAGCCAGTTGGCATAGTCAGTAGGCACCTTCGGTGGGAAAAATGGCATCTTGGTGCACCTTCGGTGGGAAAAATAGCGCCTTAGGTGGGAAAAAAGCACATTCTTGCACCTTCGATGGGAAAAATAACCCATTGGCATGTTTGGTGGGAAAAACAGCGCCTTGGTGCACCTTTGGTGGGAAAAATAGCACCTTGGTGCGCCTTCTGTGGGCAAAACAACCCGTTGACATGATCATTAGGCACCTTTGGTGGGAAAAACATCACCTTAGTGCACCTTCGGTAGGCAAAGCAGCCCTTTTATGCACATATAGTGGGCAAAACAGAACATTGGTGCACCTTCGAAGGGCAAAACAATCCATTGACACGTTCGCTAGGCACCTTTGGTGGGAAAAACAACACGTTGGTGCACCTTTGGTGGGAAAAATAGCCTGTTGGCATGGTTGCTAGGCACATTCGGTTGGTAAAACAACACCTTGGTGCACCTTCGGTGGGTTAAACAGCCCGTTGGCACGGTCCCTAGGCACCTTGGCTAGGAGAAATAGCACCTTGGTACACCTTCAGTAGGCAAAACAACCTATTGGCATGGCAGCTAGGCAACTTCGGTGTAAAAAATGACCCGTTGGGCACTTTCCGTGGGAAAAAAAGCACCCTAGTGCACCTTCGATGTGTAAAACAACCTGTAGGCATGATTGCTAGGCACCTTCGGTGGGAAAAATAGTACCTTGGTGCACATTTGGTAGGAAAAATAGCTTGTTGGCACAGTGAGAGGGGACTTTCGATGGGAAAAACAACTTGTTAGTTACCTTCGGTAGGCAAAACAACACAATGGGGCACCTTCAATGGGTAAAACATCCCATCGGCACAGTCACTAGGCACCTTCGGTTGGAAAAATAGCACGTTGGAGCACCTTTGGTGGTTAAAACAACCCATTCACACGTTCGCTAGGCACCTTGGGTGGGAAAAGCAGCACGTTCGTGCGCCTTCGGTGGGCAAAACAGGCCATTGGCACGTTCACTAGGCACCTTCAGTGGGAAAAATAGCACCTTGGTGTACCTTCGGTTGGAAAAGGAGCCCGTTGGCATGGTTGGTAGGCACCTTCGGCAGGAAAAACAACACCTTGGTCCACCTTCTGTGGGAAAAACAACCTATTGGCACAGTTGTTAGCTACCTGTAGTGGGAAAAACAACAACCTGGTGCACCTTCAATAGGCAAAATAGCCTGTTGCTGCACCTTCGATGGGAAAAAAAACTGGTCGGCATTTTCACTAGGCACCTTCAGTGGCAAAAACAACATGTTTGCACGTTTGCTAGGCACCTTCGATGGCAAAAACAACACGATTGCACATTTTCTAGGCACCTTTGGTGGGAAAAACAACACGTTGATTCACCTTCGGTAGGTAAAACAGCCCGTTAAGGCTCCTTTGGTGGGGAGAATAGCACCTTGGTGCATCTTATGTAGGCAAAATAGCTCATCGGCATGGTCGTTAGGCACCTTTGGTGGGAGAAACAACACCTTCGTGCACCTTCGTTAGGCAAAACAACTTGTTGATGCACCTTTGGGAAGAAAAACAGCTCGTTGGCACGTTCATCAGGCACCTTCAGCAAGAAAAACAACACATTGGTGCACCATCAGTGGGCAAAATAGCTCATTGGCATGTTCGCTAGGCACGTTTAGTGGGAAAAACAACACGCTGGTGCACCTTCGGTGGGCAAAACAGCCTGTTGCTAGGCACATTCGATAGGAAAAAATAGCACTTGGTGCACCTTCGGTGGGTAAAACAACCCGTTCACACAGTTCCTAGGCACTTTGGGTGGGAAAAACGACACCTTGGTGTACCTTCAGTAGGCAAAATAGCCTGTTGGCAAGGTAGCTAGGCACCTTTGGTCGAAAAACGACTCGTTGGGCACTTTAGATGTGCAAAATAGCACATTGGTGCACCTTTTGTTGGAAAAACAGCTTGATGACACGGTCACTAGGCACCTTCGATGGGAAAAACGACCTGTTGGGCATCATCCATGGAAAAAACACACGTTGGTCTAAGTTCGGTGCGCAAAACAATCAGTAGGCATGGTCGCTAGGCACCTTAAGTGAGTAAAACAACATGTTGATGCACCTTCGGTAGGTAAAACAACCTGTTGGCACGATCACTTGGCACCTTCGGTGGGAAAAATAACACTTTGGTGCATTTTTAATGGGCAAAACAACCCATTGGCACGATCGTTAGCCACCTTAGGTGCCATTAGGCACCTTTGGTGGGCAAAACAACACGTTGGTGAACCTTTGATGGGCAAAACAACTCGTCGACATAGTTACTAGGCACCTTTGGTGGGAAAAACAACATGTTGGTGCACCTTCATTGGGCAAAACAACGCGGTGCAGCTTCGGTGGGCAAAACAGCCCATTGGCATGATCGCTCATCAGCTTCGGTCAGAAAAATACCACCTTGGTGCACCTTTGGTGGGTAAAATGGCCTATTGGTAAGGTCGTTAGGCACCTTTGATGGGAAAACAGCCCGTTGGCACCTTCGGTGGGCAAAACAGCACGTTGGTACATCTTTTGTGGGAAAAATAGCCCATCAAGACGGTGGTTAAGCACCTTCGGTAGGAGAAACAATAGCTTGGTGCACCTTCGTTGGGCAAAACCACCCGTCGGCACGGTCGCTAGGCACCTTCGATGGGAAAACAACACTTTGGTGCAACTTCGGTGGGCAAAACAGTCGGCTGGCATGATTGCTAGGCACCTTCAGTGGGAAAAACAACCTATTGGGCACCTTTGGTGGGGAAAACAGCAGGTTGCTGCACCTTCGGTGGGCCAAACAGCAAGTTGCACGGTCGCTAGGCACCTTCGCTAAAAACAGCACCATGGTGCACCTTTGGTGGGTAAAACAGACTATCGGCACCTATAGTGGGAAAAATAGCACGGTTGTCCATCTTCGGTGGGTAAAACAGTCAGTTGGCATGGTTGTTAGGCACCTTCAGTGATTAAATCAACATATTGATGCACCTTCGGTGGGTAAGACAACCCATTGGCATGATCGATAAACAACTTTGATGGGAGAAGCAACACCTTGACGCATTTTTGGTGGGCAAAACAACCCGTTGGCATGGTCACTAGGCACCTTCGGTGGGAAAAATAGCCCATTAGGCAACCTTGGTACGAAAAACAACATCTTGGTACACCTTCGGTAGGCAAAACAACTTGTCAACATGGTTGCTAGGCACCCTTAGTGGGAAAAACAGCATGTTGGAGCACCTTTGGTGGGAAAAATAGACCATAGACAAGATCGCTAGGCACCTTTTGTGGGCAAAACAACACGTTGGTGCACCTTCGGTGGGCAAAACAACCCGTCTGCATGATCGCTAGGGACCGTCGGTCAAAAAAATAGCACCTTAGCCCACCTTTAATGGGAAAAACAGCCCGTTTGCATGGTCACTAGGCACCTTCAGTAGGAAAAACAACATGTTGGTGCACCTTCGTTGGGAAAACAGCACCTTTGGTGGGTAAAACAGACTGTCAACACCTTTGGTGGGCAAAGTAGCACATTGGTGCACCTTTGGTGTGCAAAACAACCCATCGGTATGGTCGCTATGCAGTTTCGGTGGGAAAAATAGCCTGTTGGGCACGATAGGTTAGAATAATAGCACATTGATGCACCTTTAGTGGGTTAAGCCGCCCGTCATAACGGACACTAGGCACTGTCGGTTGGAAAAATAACACTTTGGCATACATTAGGTGGGAAAATCAGCCTGTTGGCATGGTTGCTAGACACCACTGGTGGGAAAAACAACCTGTTGGGCACGTTGGGTGTGAAAAATAGCACGTTGGTGCACCTTTGGTGGGAAAAACAACCAGTCGGCATGATCACTAAGCATCTAAAGTGGAAAAAATAGGACGTTGGTGCACCATCGGTGGGCAAAATAGCCTGTCGGCACGGTCAGTAGACACCTTTTGTGGGAAAAATGGCATGTTGGTGCACCTTCGGTGGGCAAAACAGAACATTGTAACATCTTTGGTGGGCAAAACAGTTTATTGGAAAGTTCGCTAGGCACCTTCAGTCAGAAAAACTAAAAGTTGGTGCACTTTTGGTGGGCAAAACAGCCCGTTAGCATGGTTGCCAGGCACCATTGGAGGGAAAAACAACACATTAGAGCACCTTTGGTGGGTGAAACAGCCCGTTCACACGTTAAACAGCACATTCGTGCATCTTCGATGGGAAAAACAGCCCATTGGCATATTAGCTAGGCACATTTGGTGGCAAAATAGCATCTTAGCGCACCTTCGATGCGAAAAACATATTGCCCATTGGCATGGTTGCTAGGCACCTTCGATAGGAAAAACAACACCTTCGTGCACCTTTTGTACGCAAAACAGCCTGTTGGCACGGTCATTAGGTACCTTCGGTGGGAAAAACAACACCTTGGTGCACCTTCGGTAGGCAAAAGAGCCTGTTGATGCACTTTCGGCAGGTAAAACAACCTATTGGCACGTTCACTAGGCACCTTTGGTGGGGAAAACAACGCGTTGGTGCACCTTGGTGGGAAAAACAGCCCGTTGGCACGTTCGCTAGGCATCTTTAGTGGGAAAAACAACACGTTGGTACACCTTCGATGGGTGAAACAACTCATTGGCATGGTCGGTAGGCACATTCAGTGGGAAAAACAACACCTTAGTGCACCTTCGGTGGGTAAAACAACCCATTGGCATGGTCCCTAGGCACCTTGGGTAGGACAAATAGCACCTTGGTGCACCTTCAGTAGGCAAAACAGCCCGTTGGGATGGCAGCTAGACACCTTCAGTGGGAAAAACAACCCGTTGAGCACGTTGGTGGGAAAAACAGTACCTTGGTGCACCTTCGTTTGGTAAAACAACCTGTGGGCACGGTCGCTAGGCACCTTCGTTGGGAAAAATAGTACCTTGGTGCACCTTTGGCAGGCAAAATAGCCCGTTAGCACGTGTAGTAGGTACCTTCGGTGGGAAAAATAGCCCGTTAGTTACCTTCGATGGGTATGAAAACACGTTGATGTACTTTCGAAGGGCAAATCAGCCCGTCAGTACACCTTTGGTAAGAAAAACAGCACATTGGAGCACCTTCGGTGGGCAAAGCGACCCGTTCATATGTTTGCTAGGCATCTTGGGTGGGAAAAATAGCACGTTCGTGTGCCTTCGATGCGTAAAATAGCCTATTAGCACATTCGCTAGGCACCTTCGATGGGAAAAATAGCACCTTGGTGCACCTTCGGTTGGAAAAAGGGCTCGCTAGCACAGCTTATAGCATGTTGGTGCACCATTGGTGAGCGAAATAGCCCATTGGCGTGGTCGCTAGGCATATTTGATGGAAAAAAAAGCACGTTGGTGCACCTTCACTGATTAAAACAGCCCGTTGGCACGGTCCCTAAGCACCTTTGGAGGGAAAAACAACACCTTGGTGCACCTTCAGTAGCAAAATAGTCCGTTTGCATAGCAAGCCACCTTCGATAGGAAAAACGACCCATAGGGCACCTTCAGTGGGAAAAATAGCACCCTGGTGCACCATTTGTGGTTAAAATAACCCTTTGACACTGTTGCTAGGCACCTTCAGTGGAAAAACAGCACCTTAGTGCACCTTCAATGGGAAAAATAATCCATTGGCTTAGTCGCTAGGCACCTTCGGTGGGAAAAAACAACACGTCTATGCACCTTCCATTGGTAAAACAGTCCATGGCTATAGTCGCTAGGCACCTTTGGTAGGATAAAATAGCCTGTTGGGAATCTTCGGTGGCAAAAACAACACATTGGTGTAACTTCTGTGGGAAAAACAACAACTTGGTGTACCTTAGGTGGGCAAAACAACCCATCAGTAGGTCGGTAGGAACCTTCGATAGTAAAATCAGCACCTTGGTGCACCATCGGTGGGCAAAACAACTTGTTGGCATGGTCGCTAGGCGTCTTCCGTGGGAAAAACAACCCATTAGGCACCTTTGATAGGAAAAATAGCGCCTTAGTGTAGCTTCAGTGGACAAAGCAGCAAATTGGAACGGTTGCTAGGCACCATCATTGGGAAAAAACAGCATGTTCGTGCAACTTCAATTGGAAAAACAATCAGTTCGCACGGTTTTTAGGCACCTTCAGTTGGCAAAATAGCACATTTGTGCACCTTTGGTGGGTAGAACAGCCTGTCAGAATGGTTACTAGGCACTTTTGGTGGGAAACAGCCCGTTGGGCTCCATAGGTGTGAAAAATAGCATGTTCGAGAACCTTCGGTGGGAAAAACAACATGATTGTGCACCTTCAGTGGGCAAAACAGCCCGTTGAGGCACCTTCGGTGGGAAGAACAACACGTTGGTGCAGCTTTGGTCGGCAAAGTAGCCAGTCTAACGGTCGCTAGACACCATCAATGGGAAAAACAGCACGTTGGTGCAACTTCGATAGGAAAAACAGTCAGTTGGCATGGTCGCTAGGTACCTTTAGTTGGCAAAATAGCATATTTGTGCACCTTTGGTGGGTAAGACAGCCCGTCGATATGATCGCTAGGCATTTTTTATGGGAAAATAGCCTGTTGGGCACCATTAGTGGGAAAAATAGCACATTGGAGAAAGAGAACCTTAGGTTGGAAAAATAGCACATTGGTGCACTTTTTGTTGGAAAAATAGCCTGTTGACATGGTCACTAGACACCTTCGGTGGGAAAAACAAGATGTTGGGCACCATCGGTGGGAAAAATAGCACATTGGTGCAACGTCGATGGGCAAAACAATCAGTTGGCATAGTCGCAAGGCATCTTCAGTGATTAGAACAACATATTGATTCACCTTCAGTGGGTAAAATATCCCATTAGCATGATCGCTAGGCAACTTCGGTGGGAAAAACAACACCTTAATGTATTTTTGGTAGCCAAAACAGCACATTGGGCACGATCGCTAGGCACCTTCGGTCAAAAAAATAGCACCTTGGTGTACCTTTGGTGGACAAAACAGCCCGTTGGCACTATGGCTAGGTACCTTTGATGGGAAAAATAGCCCATTGGGCACCTTCGGTGGGCAAAATAGCATGTTAGTGCACCGTCAGTGGGAAAAATAGCCCGTTGACACGGTCGCTAGGCACCTTTAGTGGGAAAAATAGCACGTTGGTGCACCTTCAGTGGGAAAAACAGCACCTTGGTGCACCTTCAGTGGGTAAAACAACTTGTCGGCATGGTTGGTAGGCACCTTTGGTGGGAAAAACATCACCTTAACGCATCTTTGGTGGGCAAAACATCCCATTGGCATGGTTGTTGTGGGAAAAACATCCCATTGGGCACCTTCGGTGGGAAAAACAGCATGTTGGTGCACCTTCGATCGGGAAAACCACCCATTAGCACAGTCGCTAGGCACCTTCGGTGGGAAAAACAACGCTTTAGTGCACCTTTGGTGGGTAAAACAGACTGTCTACACCTTTGGTAGGAAAAATAGCACATTGGTGCACTTCGGTGCACAAAACAACCCATTGGTATGGTCACTATGCAGTTTTAGTGGGAAAAACAGCTCATTAGGCTCCATAGGTTGTAAGAATAGCACTTTGGTGCACCTTCAGTAGGCAAAGCAACCAGTCAGAATGGTCGCTAGGCAACATTGTTAGGAAAAACAACATATTGGTGCGCTAATTAGCTTGTTGGCACAATCGCCATACACCTTTGATGGGAAAAACAACCTGTTCGGCACGTTCGCCGGGCAAAATAGCACGTTGGTGCACCTTCGGTGGGCAAAACAGCCCGTCGGCATGATGGCTAGGCACCTTCGATGGGAAAAATAGCACATTGATGCACCTTCAGTGGGCAAAACAGCCTGTCGGCATGGTCAATAGACACCTTTGGTGGGAAGAATGGCTTATTGGTGCACCTTTAGTGGGAAAAATAATACATTCCTGAACCTTCGATGGGAAAAATAACCCATTGGCACGTTCGCTAGGCACCATTGGTGGGAAAAGTTGTACCTTGGTGCACCTTCGATGGGAAAACAACTTGTTGGTGCGGTCGCTACGCATCTTCAATGGGAAAACCAACTTGTTGGCATGTTCATTAGGCACCTTTGGTGGGAAAAACATCACCTTAGTGCACCTTGGGTAGGCAAAACAGCCCGTTTATGCATGTTCGGCGGGCAAAATAGCCTATTGGCACGTTCGCTAGGCACTTTCGGTAGGAAAAACAACTCGTTGGTGCACCTTAAATGGGCAAAATAGCTCGTTTGCGCGTTCACTAGGCACCTTTTGTGGGAAAAACAACACGCTGGTGAAACTTTGGTAGGAAAAAGAGTCTATTGGCATGGTTGCTAGGCACATTCGATGGGTAAAACAACACCTTAGTGAACCTTCGGTGGGTAAAATAGCACATTGGCACGGTCCCTAGGCACCTTAGGTTGGAAAAATGGCACCTTTGTGCACCTTTAGTAGTCAAAACAGCCCGTTGGCATGGCAGCTAGGCACCTTCGATGGGAAAAACGACCCATTGGGCATCTTTGGTGGGAAAAATAGCTCCCTAGTGCACCTTCAGTGGGTAAAACAGTCCGTGGACATGGTCGCTTGGCACCTTCGGTGGGAAAAACAATACCTTGGTGCACCTTTGGTAGACAAAATAGCCCGTTGACACGGCTGGTAGGCACCTTCCCTAGGAAAAACTGTAACATCCCATCACCGATGGGAAGGGTAAGATAGTAATTTGGAACGGGCGAGGGGTGTTTAAAATTGTTTGGCTATGTTCATGCATTCATATATGCACGTGAGTAGTGAATTTTGCACATGTATTGATTGTACATGCATTCATGACATTTCCCGGTATATTTGCTAATAAATGCAATTGTTATGAAAAATATGATTTTAGTGCTTGAAAATTGAATTGGAGTGTGTCTTTGTGAGTTTTGTATTTTTGGAG